>LPNX011115841.1:81959-86493 GCA_001517045.1 Pseudotsuga menziesii | reverse complement strand
CCTGGACAGACACCTAGATGTTGTTGTTTAGTGATCTTGGAGAATTGACTTACAATAAACTATTCCAAGATCCTAAAACCTAAGCTTGTTGGTGCACCCTAAAAAAGAAAAGAGTGTAATTCATTTTAATTAGCGTTGATTTTAATTGGCTGTAATTACTCAAAGGGAAATGGCCGTGCAACTAGTGATATTATGACTCAGCAGTGAAATAAATATGCACACCATAACAAACAATGCTAAGTGCAATCCTTGTCAAATGAAAAATAGGGTATGCCACTACATGAGATGCATAAATATATATTCCTTTCCGAATGTCAATGCAATCCTTCCTATATGAAATCCTAAAAACAACTCTCATCCAAGCAATCCAATGCAAGTACCTCCTCAAATCCATATCTAAGATGCAACTAAGAGTGCAACTACTTTGTATTTTTCAATATAAAAGAATGAAAAATGCAATAAAAGTCATCTAAAATTCTCAGTCTCTGCAGCAAGTATAAAAGACAAGCCCAACAAGATACCAAGACAAAAAAGAGTAATGCACTAATGGCAAAACAAAAAGGAAAAATGACTAAAACTACTTTCAAAGAAAAATCAATGAAAAAGCGGTCTCTGGTCACAAAAGAAGCATCCAACAGACAACATCAGACCCAAGGAAGACCCAACCACACTCACAACCCACCTAGCAACTTCCCATAACATCAAACTCACCAAAATGGAGGATGTATGTGACTGTATAAAGAACAGCTGCGTATGTACGTGACTTTTGGCCAAAACCTGAGTGTATACGTGGATTTTGGCCAAAAAGCTACGTATACAGAGAAGGCAGTGGTAAAAAGCAGGCCACAGGTCAAACAAATAAAGGGGAGTGTCAATGGATGAACATACTACAAAATGCAACCCAGAAACAAAGAGAAACAAAGAGCAAGTCAATAATATCAAGCCCATTGTGCCAGTAAACCCCAAATAAAAACAAGGGACATCCCCAGTGGAGTCGCCAATTCTGTTACGGAGAGAAATTCCTATGGCTTGGGGTACCACAACAGACAGCTTTGACTCCAGAAATCAATCTTTCCCAATATGCAATAGAAATAAAATGTCTAACACTAAAGGATCAGACCTCGTACCTTATTCCGGACGGTTGAAGTAGATCCCTGTTGAGCTTTCCAATCTTCAGCTTGAATTGATATAATACTTCCTCAACAACAAGTAAACAATACAAGCATACTATATATCATGGTGTTAGATCTATTCTAGCATATATAATCAATAATGTAAAAGCATTTGATAGATTCCAATGGATACAATATTCAATCAAATACACATCATTGGACAAGGAAAGATAGTTCTTATTGATATAAATCAGAGATTACAAGATAGATACAACCTCTGACGGCACGTCTGCGAATCGGAGAAACTGAATCCCCCACTTGGGCCTCCACCACCTCAATCCTCCATCACTTATATAGCAAGCTCACTAGCAAAAGGCAAGCTTGGGAAGAACACAACAGTGCTCCAAAGGGACAAAGGGATGTAGAATCAAGCATAAATTCCGGCAACAATGGACTATAGTTTCGATGCTTTGAATCTCTCTATATGCCTTCAATGTACCAAGGGGTTCCTTATAAAGATTCACAAGGGATAATGAAGGGTCGAATCCGAGCGATCTCAAGGCATATGGAAGGCCAAGAGTCAAATGAGTCGGATCCATGTCAAGGAAAACTCCAAAATGATTTGGACTATGCACACATCCCGATGTACGTGGATACAGGGGTCAAACCAGCGTATGTACACAGTTATCGGAGAACAATCCGCGTATATCATCTTTTATATAGTTTTTTAGGGATGATCAAGGTAACATTAAAGGATAAAATATGGTCCATGGGGTCTAAAGAGTCTGCAGCGGGATAGGGGAAGGCCATACAAAGTGTGATTCACCTAGAGTGGTGAAATCCACTATAACATCGATCTACATCGACAACCTCCCAAAAATATCTATGTACATGTGCTTTTTGAGATGATTGGTCTTCTTGCCTTCTAGCTCCCTTCCCCATTACTAAAGAACACCATGCAAAAATGGTCTTTGCATCTCGGATGAGCGAAATAGTTGTGATTTACATCTCTTGCCTACGTAATGCAGTCTTGATGCATGCACCTGCTCCATCATGTTCCCCTTTTCTGTGTCCGATCTCAAAATAGTTCCAAATATGTGGCACCTTGTACCTATTGTGGAGAATACACAACATTCGAAGACATGGGAATTTTTGAATTTCCCCGCACAACCATCTAACCAAATCCAATGTTGTTCCATTTGTATATTGTTATCCTCCAAGTGTTTGTAGAACACTTGAAATTTGTGTTGTACAAAAACCAAGTCATGACACCTGTCATCACTTATGTAAAAGTGATACTCCTTCAATATAACCATGTTCTCTTTAGTACTATCTGCCCCATGTCTATAGGTGATATGGACCATTATGCTGACCTGATCTAAGTGATAATATTGACTCTGAATCTCATTTTGTGGTTGAAGAGTGTATTTTTCCACAAAATCGACCACTGATAATATAGTTCCAATAGGAAATGTATCCCTGCACGCTCTAAACTGCTCATCTTGCCAACGAGCCACATGTACATGCTTTACATATTGTTTTGTCTTTTCAAAGAATTCCTCCATGAAGTTCCATACCAGTACCTGGTATATCAACAATAAAGATGTACAGATCAATAGGTTGTTACATATATGAAGTAGCAATAGATATCAATAGGAAAAAATACTATTCAAGAACTCGTTGCTAACTTGAGAGGTGACCAATTGTAATTTTTTCCTTTCATTCCCTCCACCAATATCATATGCGACATATTTGAATGACTACAATTTCACTTCATGTCTCCCAAGTTCATGCTCATCGGTGACATGTATCCATTTGTCCAAAAATGTCATTCCACCACACCTTAGGCATGTCCCATCTACGCAAGGCCTTTGATAAAATGTGCAACCTTATGTCCTTCTACACAAGATTCTAAGGATAAACTCTCTAGATGATGTTGGTGGCAATGTAGTTGAGCATTCATGCACAAGAGTGTTATGCAAAGCACGCAATATATGTATATATGTGTCATAATAATAAGCGTACTCAATGTGATATCGACAACAACATGTGTTACGAGTTGTGTTTATTTTAACATACCATGGTTTGCATTTCTCGAAGGATCTTTGGCCCAAGTTAAGTTCATTATGTTCATGCCTAAATATCTCATATAATTTTGTTTGTGTCATGTCAAGAAAATGTTTAATGTGGGGCTCATGATCCCTTGAACCCATTCTCAATTTTAGTACATATTTTTGGTTGGATGAAGGTTACTTTATCACACCAAAACTCTTGCATCGGTCGCTTTACTGCATCCATGAGCTTCATATCGGATCGTGGCAACCTACCAACGAAGGACCAGACATCTATTTCACCAGAGTCAAGTTGTTCTCTTCTAGAACAATACCTACGGAGTGCTTTGATATCCAATCCTACAAGTTTGGATGTAGGCTTAAGAAGGCGAAGGGCCCTGGTGCTTTTGTTCACGATTGATTATGACAACACACGGCGACCTGCATTGCAATCCTTTGAACGAGATTTCTTTCCAATATTACTAAATGCATCTACCAAACTTCTGACAACATAAGAACTTGGTTCAGAACTGTTTATCATATTTATCCTTAAGTTTTCCCTAACAATAGTCATAGACCTATATTTTAACAACGGTATAAATAATCTACATTTGTCTCCATCACATTTAGAATCAAAATAGTTGACAAGTATTTATTGAGCTTGATATGCAATACTATGTTTAGACAATGTACCTTCAAGCGAACCAATGAGACTTTCATCGATTTGTATACATTTTGGAGTTCTTCAGCATGAAGTTACTAATGGAGGTAGGGAGGTTGGAATTGCACCCTGTACCATATAAACCGGTCCCTCTAGCGTTTGACATGAGCTTCATGTCCTTCCTTGTCTTCCTGACGGTCGGATGGTGGCAATTGGAAATCCTCTTGAGTGGTATGAACAACATTGTCTTCTTCGAGCATACCTTCAGCATTCAATGTCTCTCTAACTTCATCACTTGTATACCCACATTCAATTAAATATGCAAAGGTTTCAGGTGGCCTTGATGTGCACCTACATTTTACTCCTTGATCAGTGCCATGCAGTGCTCGTTCTTCTATTGATATGGTGACCAAAAACCCCTTGAGCTAATGCTTTTGTCTTTCTTGATGTGGATTGGTAGGAAGAACTGTGGCATCCTCAACAACCAGAATTGGTTGAGTGTCCATAGAGCGTCTTCGATTAATTATGTCATTTCTTTTCTTCTATCTAATTTCTTCAAGGATTTCATTGGGTATCCAATTCCTTGCTGATTTTCTTGTTCGATTGCGTGAGTTTCCCATGACCACAATGATCAATGATATATATGGTTTCCTTTGCTAGCTCCTCAATGGGAATTTACCCAGGCTTGGTTTCTTTCTTGCTCAATTGTG
>LPNX011115841.1:56959-79459 GCA_001517045.1 Pseudotsuga menziesii | reverse complement strand
TGGGGTAACCAACATACTCAATTAACTTGTAGACAATTGACTTCTAGAGTGCAGTAAAGGAAATAGGAGGATGAGAAAGAATTACTCGATTAACGAAGGTTGATCCTTGCTTGTCCTCTTTCATTCTGCTTCACCTCCAAAGTCTTCAAGGTTACTCCTCCTTCACCTGTCAAGAGTCAATCTTCCAGATACAAGATGATTCATATATATATATATGCAGGTTAGATAAATCATATATACAATGTAGAAACATAAACATTTATCAAACCAAGATACATGAGACACATATGGAAGAAGGATTCTCTTTATTATCGACAATGAAAGAGTTCAAATTACAACCCAACGCCTGAGACAAGGACTCCTCTACAACCAAAGGATTCTGAGTTCCACTTCTCCAAATATTTCTGTATAAAATCCACCAGCATGACTTTGCTCTCCAAGTGTATGTCCAACACCCTCCCCAAGGCCTGTATTTATATGGATGAAATAAGGCAGTTTCGAAGGTTGAGGAGGTTGAGATAGTTAAGAAGATTAAGGTAAATGGATTAACTAATCTCAAGTAATCACGTGTTTTATTTTTAAATGTCAAAGATAGGCATCCGCAGGTATCAAGACTGACAACTCGCGTATGATCCGCGAGTTGCTATAAGGGAAACCTACGGATACATCCATCCACGACTTGCAAACATCGACACTCGTGTATGATCCATGAGTTGCATATGTATAGTGTCGTAGATATGTCTTGACATATCTAAAAAGTCAAAGTAAATAGCTAGATGGATGGGGAATGTATTTTATAAGAATCCCATCTATAGAGTTTTGGGCAAACCTCAATCCATAGATGTCCTTTTGTGTGCCAACATGAGGGATGTCGGCACTCGGACAGAGAGGTGCCATTATAGTGGATAACATATGCCCCCTAATGTGTGAGGTCAGAGGGAAACGATGGCCGAAATACATTATAATCTTCATCTTTGGAGAACTCAGAAATCCAATGGAGCAAAGAGAGTACCTGAAACAAATACATAGTAATGTCATATACAAAGTTACATCTGAGGATGCTATGTTCAATTTACTGGAACACTAGCTCCTTTACAATATTTGAGTACATCATATGATACAGGTATAAACCACATAGATTACAAAGGTGGATCGAAGCCACAATATACAATAATGATGAGTCTTCAAATATCTGGAAGCTGTGTAAAAGAATGGACCATAATCTTGTGTAACTTAGTCCGTCATTGAGGAACTAAGGTCTTCATAAAGGATCCCAAAGAACCGGTACAATCCAAGCCATGTGAATAAGGGTAAGCTGAAGTCGAACATGGAAAGGATTCAACAGTTTGTCAATCAATAGATGATAATCAACAACCGAAGCAAAGGAATTCACCAATGATGAAAGTGAATCCTGAGGTACTATCATAAAAAATCTAGGTCTTCATCATCAGGAAATACTGAAACGGAACCATGCTGTGATACAGAAGGCAATAGATCCTCCAACGGATCACAAGAGTGACTAGGAACTGGGAAAAAGAAGGGAGACACAAATAGATAACAGATAAAACAATGATGGGATCAGGCTATAGATCAAACATGGGGAAGATTCCTTGAACAGTGAGCACAACATAGAGATGACCCAAGGCAACGTATAACTTATAGATAGAACAACTAGACTTATCTGTCATGTAGGAGACATGATCAGATTCCCCAGGTATAATGGACAAGAGGAGGAGTAAGAAACTCAAAGTGATAGCTGAACACTAGTGAACATTGAAACATGGATATCGGAAAACAAAGAGTGCTATGTTCAAGGATGACATGCTGCCATTACTGAAAACAAGAGAAAACTTCTTCCTTACCTTCCCTGTTAAATTTTAACGAGTCCAGGAAAGTCAACTCGGTTCCCTCTTCATTTTTTAACAAGCTTGAAGAGATGGGAAAATAATGCTTGATAGTGTCACTGATTCGTGGATTTAATGATCCCGAACTAGTACATGCTCAGTTGGTGTTTTCACATTTAGAGAGTTTAAAAACTCCAAAGAAGACTCTAGGGGGGTCCTTTTTCATCCAATTTAGTCTCCTGAGGCCGAAAAAGTATAAAACAAACCACAGAAGAACTCTCTTAACTTCCGAAGAAGAAAAGGTGAACCTTTTTTGTACTTAGTCAGGGAGGTCCGAAAAAGGTTAAATTACCACCTACCCAATGCTCCTTCCAGAACAACATAAAATAGCTTGAGTTTTACGAGTGTGAAGGAAAGCAAGATCACTCAGAAAGATCCATTTGGTTACGAGAAATGAGGCTTACAACAATAAACTCATTGCTTTGTTCTTAAGTGTTTAATGAGCATGAAAATGACACAAAGTACACTCAGAATATTTTTCATGTTTAGGTCCAGAGCATGGAAAAGAGAAAACTAAGCTCAAACCAGTTGTTCCTTTTCCGTAAATTTAGTCCCTCAGGTCTGAAAAAGTGATAAACCTATACCTGAGAATACTCTTCTCAATTCAAAAATAAAAGAGAGTGATCTTTTCTCATATTATTCCGCATGGTCCGAGAAAGAGATAACCTACCACCAACGCGGATGCCCGTTCACATATTCTTAACGAGCTTGAACGAACGAGATAACTCAGCAGTCAAGTCTATTTTGAAGGAGTCAGACCTGGGCCTAAAGAAAATCCATAAGGGTGGGGAGTCCTATAAAGGGATAGCTTGTAAAAAGAGATTCAAAAGAAGCTCTATTTGGTGTGAGAAATAGCTAAGAGGATACCCCTGAACCTAGAACAGTGGCGACATGAGTACCAAAGAATGACAAAGGCATATAAGAAGGATACTCATGAAAGAAGGGTCCTAGCCACGGAAGAACAATGGTAAAGACAAGGGACTAATGGCTTAGAATACCATAGTCCATGGAAAAATGTTGAATGCTAAGGTTAATGTGGAGTGAAAAGATGCCAACATGTATTGGAAATAACAAAACCACCCTATTGGAGCAACAACACTTTGTAAAAAGTGATAAACCTGTTCCAAGGCACAAAAAGTATGGTATTAGTTGATTGACATTTCAAACTATAGAAAAAGACCCATTTTATGAAATATATGTAGAAAATCTGAGTTTTACTGCTTGCTGGTTTAAATGATCATTTTGTGGTTTTCACTTCAGCCGGTTTTGCATAGGTTGTAAGTTACTTAAAAAAATTATGCTGAACAATTTTAAACACACAGTAAAATACTAACAGGATGAAAAACACATATGGACAGTCACACCATAAATTTTAACACAGAGATTTTTGGCCAAATAAGCCCTGGAAAAACCCACAAGGGGAAAACCAGTCAGAGAGAGAGAGAGAGATTTATTATTTCCTTCAGCAAAATACAGAACAGAAATACAGTGAAAATACTACTTATCTCCACCACAGATTTTATCTCAAAATCTGGAAACTTGTGCCCAGCAAAAACAGCAGCCGTACACCCTCGATTTTTGTGCCTAATAAATGCAGACCGTACATTATCTCGATTTCTGTACCAGCAATTTAATGCATCTGTACCCTGTCTAGATTTTTGTTCCAGCAATAAATGCAGCCCATACTCCCTTGAAATCTGTGCCAAATAAATGATGTCCGTACCCTCGAAAACTGTGCCGTAATTAATGCAACTGTACAGCAAAAATAACAGGCCGTACTCTCTCGAAATCTGTGCAAATAAATGCAGCCGTACAGTATTTAATGTAGGTCGTACTCTCCTCTCAATTTCTGTGCCAGCATTAATGCTTCTATACTCCTCGATTTCTGTGCATAAATTTTCTAGGGAAATGTGCCAAAACCCAAGCTCGTCCTCCTTCTCTCTCAGCTCTTCTTCCTTTCACCTGAAAATGAAAAAGTGAAATCTCTTTGCCTCCCTCAGCCTTTTTGTCTAAACCCTAAGTGGGTCTCTAATCCAACGGTGGAAAAAGTTCCAATCCAATGGATGAGATTCAGTGAGAGTAAAAATCCCTTTTTATTTAAATCACTTAAATAAAAAATACTCACCCACTTAAATTTATTAAAAAGTGACTTTATGTTTATAAAGTCTCATTAAGTGACATTTAATGTGAGGGTCACATTTTTCCCTCTTCTAAGTGACTTAGGCAATAAAGTCACCTAGGGAACATCTGCCTAGGTATAAAAACTAACACTCCCTCTTACCGAGGAAGGTGTTCTGCACCACTCCCAACTTGTCTCTGAAGAAGATAAACTTTCCCCTCCCCAAAGACTTCGTCAGAATGTCCGCTACCTGCTCATCAGTGGATACATACTGAAGCTCAACTGCCCCTCTCTGAACGTAGTCACAGATGAAATGGTATCTGATCTCTATGTGCTTTGACCTGTCATGGAACACTGGATTCTTAGAGAGATGAATGCAACTCTGATTGTCACAGTAGATCACCGTAGGCCTAAGCTGCTGATCAAATAAATCTACCAATAACTTGTGAAGCCACAGTGCTTCACAAGTATCCTGATTGGCTGCCATATACTCAGCCTCAGCAGAACTCAATGCAATGGACTTCTGTTTTCGACTGAACCACGACACTGCTGTCGAGCCCAAACTGAAACAACAACCGAAAGTGCTCTTTCGATCCTGCACACAACCTGCCCAGTCTGAATCTATGAACCCAACCAAGCTGACTCCACCCGAACCCCTGTAGTCCAGACCATAATCGACTGTCCCTACAAGATATCTCAATATGTGCTTTGCGGCAATCCAGTGCACACTCCTAGGCTCAACCATGAACTAACTAAGAGTGTTCACCGCAAAACACAAGTCTGTCCTGGCGTTGACCAGATACATCAAAGACCCAATGAGCTGACGATATATAGTGGGATCCACCAACTTACCCTCAGAAGCATGAAGTTGCTTCTAGTTGGTGATCATAGGTGTACACATCGGCCTCTAGTCCTCCATCCGGAATCTCCTTAGAATATCAGCTGCATACTTCCCCTATCCAAGGAAAATATGCCCAGGCTCCTACCAAACCTCCATCCCCAAATAGTAATGCATCAGTCCAATATTGGTCATCTCGTACTCTGATGCTAGATCTCTCTTGCAATGTGCAATGAGATGCTAAGCACCTATGATGAAAATATCATCAACATACAGCAGAAGAATGAGTGGATCTCCCCCAACCACAATGAAGTAAAGGTTGGGATCAGCCTCACTCTTCTGAAATCCCATCGATGTCAGATAAGCATCAATCCTGGAGTGCCAAGCTCTAGGAGCTTGCTTTAGTCCGTACAAGGATTTCTTCAGCTTGCACACATGAGAATCTCTCCCATGGATCTCGAATCCCTGTGGCTGCTCTAAGTATACCTCCTTCTACATAAGACCATTGAGAAATGCAGTCTTCACATCCATCTGGTGGATCTTCCAACCCATCTCTGCTACTATAGATATCACTACCCTGATAGAAGAATACCGAGCAACTGGAGAAAAAGTATCATCATAGTCAAATCCCTCAACCTGTGAGAACCCCCGTGCCACAAACCGAGCCTTGTACTTCTCTACACTGCCATCTGCAACATGCTTTACCTTGTAAAGCCATCTAGAAGTCACAACTGACTTCCCTTCAGGTCTCGGCACTATCTCCCAAGCATCATTCTTCATGATGGAATGGTACTCTTCCATCATGGCATCTCTCCATACCAGACCAAGCCTTTCTGGCTCCACTACTAACCTGATCCTCTCCTGGGGCCTACCAAAAGCCTCATCTTCCTTCAAGGTCTCCTGAAGCCACTTAGGCTTCCTCTTCCTTGAAGGCTGCTCTTCCTCATCTGAGGAAGTCCCTGTACCTGAAGGTCCAATACCCCGAGGACCAGTAACTGATGAACCTGTGCCTGACGATCCTATAATCTGAGGACTCAAACCTGAACCTGTCCCAGAAACTGTCCCTGAAGTACTAGCCACCTGAACCACTGAACCTGTAGATGCTGTCCCCGTACCCTGTGATCCAGTCCCTCCAGAAACCTGTGGACCTGTAAGCTGCATCGAAGAAGCCTGTACCAACTGAGGTGTAGGAGCTGGTGTCTCCCCCTGCTCTAACTCTCTAGACTTCCTGACGGCTCTCTCCTCATCAAACTTTACTTCCCAACGGACAAGAACTTTCCGCGAGCTAGGTAAGTAAAGCCGACAGGCCTTCGAAGTCTCATCATATCCCACAAAGATGCCTCTCTATGCGGTGGCATCAAACTTCGTCCTCTTCTTAGAAGGGACGTGAGAGTAAGTCAACGAGCCAAATATGCGAAAGTGGCTCACCTCAGGCTTCTTTCCTGAATACATCTCCTCAGGAGTCTTGCTCCCCACTGCCCTGTGAGGACTCCTGTTCTGCAGATAAACTGCAGTGCTACATGCTTCAGCCCAAAGAAAGAAAGGTAACCCCTGATCATGGAGCATTGCTCTGGATGCCCCCACAATCGACCTGTTCTTTCTCTCTGCTACTCCATTCTGCTCAGGAGTGTAAGGAACTGTCAGCTGTCTCTGAATGCCCTCCTATCTTCAGAATGCATCGAACTCCTTGGAGGTATACTCACCCCCATTGTCCGATCTCAACATCTGGATCTTCCTCCTTGTCTACTTCTCCACAAGGGCTTTGAACCCTTGGAAGACACTCAACATAAGCTCAGACTTCTTGCTCCTCAAGAATTAGAGCCAGGTCTTCCTGGAGTAGTCATCAATAAAGCTGATATAGTACTCAAAGCCTGTCAAATACCGTGATGACATGGGACCACATATATAAGTATGGATAAGATCAAGCACCCTGGCAGCTCTCATGTCACTGCTCAAAAAAGCAGTCTTGGTGTACTTTCCCAAAGCACACCCCTTGCACACATCACTTTGCTCAGTGCTGAACTCTGGTAAACCTGTAACCATGCTCCTCAACAATCTAAGAGCTGGGTAATGTAAGTGAGCCATCCTCTGATGCCACAGCTCACATAGCTCACTGCTGCTGCTGTGTGCTAAGGCACACTGTGGCTGAAACAATATCTTGTACAGCTTTCCACACCTAACTCCAATGTCCATGGCACTGGACATACTTGTGGCCTTGGGATACACCTGCACTCTCCCATCTGAAAAGCACACCCTAAGACCTCTGTCCTCAATGGTGGAAACTGATACAAGGTTCTTCTTCAGCCCAGGGACATACAACACATCCCTCAGAGTCATGGGACTCATCGACTCCCTCTGAAATGTGATGGTCCCCCGACCAACAGCTCTCACAATGGTGTTGTCTCCAAGGACAACCTCCACATCTCTACCTGTGTCAGATAACTCTGAGAACACTTCTCGAGCTCCATTCATGTGGCTCGAGGCTCCATTGTCAATGTACCAAGTAGAAGAGGTGGATGGACCCCCCTGATGTCCTGCCAACAAAGAATGCTCATCATCCGTATCCATATCTATGCTGGTGGCTAGAGAGACTCTCTCTCTCTCCATCTGTCCAGCATAAAGGGAAAACTCCCTCTGAAATGCAGCACTAAACTCATCAACCTCTGCTGAGGCTGCAGTCTTCTATCCCTGTCCCTTCTTCTTCTTCTTTCTTGGACACTATGAGGCATAGTGTCCAAACTCCTGACAAGCATAACACTTGATTTTACTCAAGTCCTTCTTCTTCCCACTCTGCTGCTGGTGGTGGTGCTGTTTGGCCCCACCCTTCTTGGGACCCTTCTTCTTCTTACCCTTGGCTACCAAAGCCACATCCTCATCATCATCCCCTCTCTGAGAAGTACTACCCTGTACAAGACCTCTCATCGTCTCCTCCTGCACAAAGTCATCCCAAAGCCTCTCCCAGTCAGGTAGGTTCTCTCTTCCCACTATAGCTTGCACAAAAGCACCCCAGGACTTTGAAGCCCCATTCACTGCGGTGCGAAAAAGCTCTGTAGGGGAAACCTTCTCCCCAACCACTGCAAGTTCATCCCGAACTGCAGAAATCCTAGTAAGGTAAGCTGTGACTCCCTCACCCCCATTCATCTTTATACTCTTGAGTTTTTCTCTGAGAACCATTTTCCTGTTCTCATTAGAACTCTCATACAAACTGGTTAAGGCTGTCCACATCTCATGTGCCTTATCCTTGCCTGAAATGCGAGGGATAATGTGGTCTTTAACCGCATCAAGAATAATCCTTCTAGCTTTGCAGTCCTTCTTATTGAAGGCTGATAGGGCTGTTGCATCCGTAGATGTAGGAATGGTAATCGGATTTGCTGTAGTGTTCCTCACTATATCCAGCCATAACTCATTCTCTTCTAGTAACAACAAAATTCTGGCCTTCCACGGCACAAAATTCCCTGTCCCATCCAGCCTATCCTCCAATCTAAGTCCTGTAGCCATCTCTTCACCAACCCAACAAAGTGCCGTTCACTGACAGAAGTAAAATAATAAAAAAAATATGAGTTCTGGAAATTACTGTGTGTCTGCAAAAATCACTGTTTTCTGCCCCCAAGCTCTGATACCATGTAGAAAATCTGAGTTTTACTGCTTGCTCGTTTAAATGATCATTTTGTGGTTTTCACTTCAGCCGGTTTTGCATAGGCTGTAAGTTACTTAAAAAAATTATGTTGAACAATTTTAAACACACAGTAAAATACTAACAGGCTGAAAAACACATATGGACAGTCACACCATAAATTTTAACTCAGATATTTTTGGCCAAATAAGCCCTGGAAAAACCCACAAGGGGAAAACCAGTCAGAGAGAGAGAGAGAGATTTATTATTTCCTTCAGCAAAATACAGAACAGAAATACAGTCAAAATACTACTTATCTCCACCACAGATTTTATCTCAAAATCTGGAAACTTATGCCCAGCAAAAACAGCAGCCGTACACCCTCGATTTCTGTGCCTAATAAATGCAAACCATACACTGTCTCGATTTATGTACCAGCAATTTAATGCAGCCATACCCTGTCTAGATTTTTGTGCCAACAATAAATGTAGGCCGTACTCCCTTGAAATCTGTACCAAATAAATGATGTCTGTACCCTCGAAAATTGTGCCGTAATTAATGCAACCGTATAGCAAAAATAACAGGCCGTACTCCCTCAAAATCTGTGCAAATAAATGCAGCCGTATAGCATTTAATGCAGGCCGTACTCTCCTCTCGATTTCTGTGCCAGCATTAATGCTTCTATACTCCTCGATTTCTGTGCATAAATTTTCTAGGGAAATGTGCCAAAACCCCAGCTCGTCCTCCTTCTCTCTCAGCTCTTCTTCCTTTCACCTGAAAAAGAAAAAGTGAAATCTCTTTGCCTCCCTCAGTCTTTTTGTCTAAACCCTAAGTGGGTCTCTAATCCAACGGTGGAAAAAGATCCAATCCAATGGATGAGATTCAGTGAGAGTAAAAATCTCTTTTTATTTAAATCACTTAAATAAAAAATATTCACCCACTTAAATTTATTAAAAAGTGACTTTATGTTTATAAAGTCTCATTAAGTGACATTTAATGTGAGGGTCACCTTTTTCCCTCTTCTAAGTGACTTAGGCAATAAAGTCACCTAGGGAACATCTGCCTAGGTACAAAAACTAACAATATAATTTCTATAAATAGGTTGAAAAATAAAACAAATCTCACCATTTGAACTTTTGAGCCATAAAAAGCAAATTTACCCTCTACCTTTGATCGATCGTTGTGGACAATTGGACCGACGAAATCGAAATCCGCCAGCTGCAGGTAATCCTACACCCTAAGCTCTTCAATTTGATCCAAACAAATGTTAAGTTTAAGCTTGAATTTAGTATTTAACAGCATCCTAAACTATAATAGTGCGCATCCGCGGGTTGCTGATATGAAAACTTGCGGATACGCGTTATATCCGCGGGTTGCCTAACTAGATAGCCGCGGATGGTACGCAACCTGTCTAAAGAGATAGTCGTGGATACTGTGTGGAGGACAAAAGCTTACATATATGCAAAAAAATTTGAATTTTGATATGGAAATACTGAATCCAATTTCTTGTATTTGCTAGGTAAAATATGGTTCTGGAGTGGAGGGAAAGGGAGCACGAAATAATGGACCATGCGGCGCTCCAAAGTGCGCCCACCATACAGGCATTGAGGACCAGTGGGCTACTAAAATTATTTTGTACATCACCCATGCGGGCCAATGTCCGCATACTTGAGTTCATGGTCAATTATTGGGATCATGAAATGGGGATGTTCAATCTACAAGGGGAAACCTTAGAGCTTACCGTGGAAGACATATATTTCATTACCGGGTTGTCACAATGGGGAGCACCGGTGAACTTGGAGGGAACTGGCAGGGGCGGTGACCCCTTAAGTTTCCAAAACTATGTAGACATATTCTGTACACCAGGTACTCAGAGAAGGGGAACCAACGTTGCGATTGCAGATATCCAAGATTTTACTCTCCAGGTATTAGCTAGTACCATTGTGAGACTTTCAGGATCAACATCTTTACATTTGGCCACCAGGAATCAAATGAGGGTGGCAGTTGACTGTTTCAGAGGTGTTCTCTATGATTGGTGCTCGGGAGTTGCCTCCATCATGAGGGGACAATTATCCGATTGCAAGAGAGGAAGACGCAAGAATTTTGGCTATGCAAGCATATTAGTGGCGTTCTTCTTCGAGAGAGTACCAGTAATGAGCCTTGCCATACCTTGTTATACACCTGATTGGCACCTCTCCGTCCGAGTGCTGACATCCCTCAGGTCGGTACACAAAAGGACACTTATGGATTGAGGTTTGCCTAGTTTCACTATACCTTGGTTTATGATGAAATACATTGCCTATATGCCCAGCTGATTACTTTGCCATTTTGAGATTTTGAGTAGCATGCGCGACTATATCTATTGACATCTCGCACATCATACACGAGTATCATGTTCAGCAGGTCGCGCATACATGTATACGTGGGTTGCATTCTTATAGAGTCGTGTATCATACGCAGGTTTCCCTACTACAGACCCGCGCATAGTTTCCTCAAAATTAATATTTAAAAATACTCGATAATGGAAGATTAGTTCATTCATTTAACTTAATCTTCCTAACTGCTGCAACCTCCCTAACCTTCGAGAACTGCCTCATTTCATCCATATAAATGGAGGCCTTGGGGAGGGGATTTGAGATACATACTTGGAGAGCAAAGTTATGCTGGTGGATTGTCTACAGAAATATTTGGAGCAGAGAAACTCAGAGTCCTTTGGTGATAGAGGAGTCCTTGTTCAGACATTGGGTTGTAACCTAAACTCCCTCTATTATTGTTAATAAATATATTACTTCTTCCATATTGTGTTTCATGTGTTGTGGATTGGTAAATGTTTACATTTCATTATGATATATGATTTGCCTAACCTGCATCTATATATATGAATTGCTTTGTATCTGGAAGAGTGTTTATTAACAGGTGAAGGAGGAACTATCCTGGAGACTTTGAAAGTGGAGCAAAGAGGAAGAAGCTAGCTTGGATCAACCTTCGTTTAATACAAGTAAGTTCCTGCTACTTTCCTATTTCCTATTCTGTGCTTTTAAAGTCAAACTGTCTCCAAGTCATGAGTATGTTGGTAACCCCCCAAACCTAGGTTATTAGGTGAATTATCCTATACAACAGAACTAACGACTCTGCTGGGGAAGCCTAGTCTGCTTTAGGTCTTTTTCTGTTGTCCTGACCAGTCATTGCTCGAAGTTTTGTTTGTGATCTTTTGTCTTGTTTTCTTACTTACTGTAGCATTTGAAAGTCTTGGGTCTTTCTCTGTTTTTGAGAAGTTTTCATGCCCATGCGTGGGTTGTCCTTCTAGACAGTCGTGCATATTGAGTTGCATACGCGGGTTGTTCTATAGAACAGTCGCACATCATTCGCGATCTGCACTACTACACAGTCGCGCATACTCCTGAAAACTGTGATTTTTTGTGTTAAAGTTTGCTTGTTCTTTAGCCTACTATAAGTCCTGTTCTCTGTTGAGACTTTCTTTAAGAGTGTTGCAGAGTTGTCTGAGTGTATCAGGTGATCACATCTTAGTGCTTCCCGAAGCCCTTGGGTTCTTTTTACTTGTGTTATTTACTGTCTGCATCTTGAAACTTTCTGTCCTGTTTGGGTTGTTGGTTTGAGTGCTTGAGTCTAGATCAGTGATCAGGGTTTTAGACTCTATCTGTCCAGTTTGCTGTCTGTCAGTTATTGGTTTGCACTCGCCTGTTTACAAGTCTGCAGTGGTCTCTTGGTCATTGTCTGCACCCAAGTAGAGGTCCCAGCCTGCTTTTCTTGTTGGTTTTTAGGTTCTGTTTTCCTGTTAGTTTCAGTTTGTGTTTTTATACAGTCTATAAGTGTCAAGTTTACTCAAGCATTGCATTTATTCATGCACAGTAGTTTTTTTGAGCATTTTTTAAAGTGAAAAACAAAACATAGTCCATCTTTTGCATTGTAATTTTTGCATTAGAGTAGTGTTTATTTCAGTTTAAGAAATACTATCTCAGAAAAATACAAATACATATAGGCTTAGTTTCTCTTTTTGCTGCATATAGTTCATCAATATTTATTCGAAAAAATGAAAAGAAGTTTATTTTATAGTGATAGTTTGCTTTAAATGCACCTTTTTCTTTCATTTATTTTCTACTGAGTCATAGCATCATACAGTCCATCACTTCCACTTCCTTTGAGTAAAGAACAGCCCTTAAAATTAACGCTTAAATTTAAAATCTATTAGTAAGTTTTTATTTTTAGGGCCTTCCACCTACTAGCTTAGGCTAGGTTTGTGGGCTAGGGAGTGTAAATTTCCCACCAACTATAAACTCAGACGTAGTGGGCTATTCATTAGGTAAATCCTTGGTTCTACCACTGTATCTGGGAAGCTCCTCTCAAACGGGAGTTAAGCACTAGGCCGCGTGGAGGCTTGGACAGAGGGGATAACCCCCCGAATCCTTGTCAAAGCGTAACCCATGACTTTTACGCATCTGGGGATTCTGTCTAGGCATAATTTCAGGCTCAGCTACCCTTCCCATGCGTACGAGTTCGGCTTGCGACTGTCCCCCCAGACAGTAGGTATTGTCAAGGTAGCCTTAGTCTCTTGTCTTTTTAGGGCTCATACCTAGGTAAACCGGAAGGTTATTTCTGGTTCACCTTGAACGGACTTGGAAGGTAACCCTTGTTGAAAGTGTAGGAGGGCGATTGGGTGATTCCTCCGCTTGTGCCTAAGAACCCCTCAAGGACGCCAAGTAACTGTTCATCAGCTTTCTTCGGGAAAGCATATCTTTATAGCCTGTTTTGATTGCTTGAGACTTAGGATTTTTTTAGTGTGTGCTCTGTGGATCTGCTTGTGTTTAGTTGGCCTTAGGGTGTGATTATTTAAAGTCTTAATTCTGGAGGACCAACTTGTTAGAAGGTCAAGAAGGTTGAGAAACCTTCCTCCTCTCTCACCACTGGAACCTCCACCTTTGCCTCAAAGGCGGAGACTAAGCACAGGTGGTTCTTTTGAACCAGTAGGAGTAAGTGAGGTTCTTGGTGAACCGGAATTAATAGCTAACCGCTTTGACCTTGACACAGTCGAGATAGAAGAATTGCAAGCTGACAAGTTTGCAAGAAATTATAATACCCCCTTGACTGATTTAAACGATCCAGTGATCGTGCAGGTTAGGCCTTTTAGTTCACCAGTGCTAGGTGTACCTATAGGTAGAGCTATGTCTTCTGAGGGAGAAAGTTCATTTGTTTTCACCTCAACCCTTCCGTTTGAAGGGGTACTACCTCCCCCGGTTAGTACCCCTAGATCTAGTTTACCTTCCACACCCTTAACTCCAGCAAGTCGGGTGGTCCAACCACCAGTTTACTCAAACATAGGAAGTATGTCTGGTGATATGGCTACTGGGATTCCTAGTATGCCTACAATTCCTTCTTCCTTCCCTTACACTACCCACAGTGGTCCAGTGGGATCCTCGGCCTTTGTCCAAGGATTCCCTTGGAATGGGGGGCACATACCCCCATCCAGTCCATATGTAGGTCCACCTCCTTCATATGTAGGAGTGCAGTTTGGTAGCAACACCTCTTATGGGCAAATCTACCAAACCCCTATTTCAGTCCCATACACGAGCTCTCCCTTCTCTTTGTTTAGTGGAGGGATACCTGCTCTAGTCTTTCAAACCCCTACTTCTATGGGGACGGCTCGAACCACTTACACTGCACCTCCCACCCAAAATCCGGTGGCTTACGGATGGAACCCGTTCCAAAGCAACCTACCCACCTCACAACCGGTGTCTGGGGGAAACCCCACCTATACTTATGGGCGATCGGGGGCAAGTCCCTCTAATCCCCAAGCTAGTACCTCTAGTACACCGGCTAGGCCAAAGCTTCCTTTTCTGGCAACTTTGAACTTGCCAGACTTATCAAAATTGATGAACGATCCGGTGAGGCATGACCCTTTGTGGCCACCTGTTCCCACCAAACTGCCCTCGAACATCCCTAAGTTCGAAGGTAAGGCTGGTGAAGATCCTGGGGCACATGCCACCACCTTCCATATTTGGTGTTCTTCCAACTCATTGAATGAAGAGTCAGTGAGACTTAGGCTGTTCCAGAGGACATTGACAGGCACTACAGCAAAATGGTACATTGAGCTGCCTTCTGCTGCTTTTAGCAGCTTCTGGGACTTGGCTACCGCTTTCCTTAGCCACTTTCAGCTTCCAATTCATTACGATTTCGAAACGGACTTGTTGTCCACCTTTAGAAAAAATAAGGCAACCCACATCTCGGATCATATCCAAGAGTGGAGGAGGCGAAAGAGCCTTATTAAAGCCACCATGACTCTTGATTTTTTACTAGAATGGTTCCTTAAATCTTTATTTCCCTAAGGATGTTTCTACATCAGGAGTGACTAGTGAGGAAGAAGCCATACTCAGGGCCCAGCAGTTGGACTTTATTTATTCACAGTCTAGGATTTTATATGAAATCATCCCTGAGGCACCAAGGCCTTCACATTAGGCCGAGACACCCAAGCCTGGACCCCATGCCGATGGTGTGGTTGGGTCTATAAACTCTCCCACTATAGAGTCTTTGACAAAACAACTTCACCAATTGTCTGTCAAACAGTCTATGGCGGAGGCAGCAAAGGCTGCCCCCTCCTCCCAAAGTGCAAATGTTTTTGCACAAACCTCTTCGAAGGGCAATCAGCAGCCCGGCGGGAAGAAGAAGAAAGGAAAAAAGGGAGAGGGAAACCAAAATCAAAACAAGCCAAAGCCCGTGAACAATGCTGATGGGGGAAAAAAGGAAAAGAAGAAAGTCAAATTCCCTTGTAAGTTGTGCCAAGGGGATCATCTTACTCGTCTTTGTCCCCTCATGGAACAAGCTCAGAAGCTGTTACAAACGCAACCTCCGGCTGTCCTGAAGGATCCATTTCCCCAAGGGCAGAATTCTGCTTCAGCTTCTACTGTAGCAGGGGGCAGTCAAACTACTCCTGACCCTAATTATATCAACATGGTTAGATCCTCAAATTTGTTACAAACCAGGAACAAGAACTATGAGAAAGAGACCGATGAGAAGGGTAAAGCTGTAGTTGAATCTTCCAACCCTCTCACTATAGAGAAACCTGCGGAAATAATGCCAAAGATACCCAAAGGTGTCTTTAAGAAGACTTTTCATAACCCAAATGCCCGAGCTGCTTCTAACTACTCAGTGGTTGAAGACTTGGCCCAGACTCCTTGTGCAATGTCAGCTTTGGAGGTGCTGCAGAGCTGTCCCGCTCAGCGGGATGCCCTCTTAGTAGCTTTAGGTAGCATGGACTCTTCAAGTCTCACAGTGAAATTTCATTTCTCTGATCTTAAAATTCGCCTCCCTTACCATGTAGCTCTATCGATAGATGTTGTCCATGGTGGTAAGACCATTGGACGAGCAGTTATTGATGAGGGAGCCTCTACTTGTGTTATGTCCCTGGCTTGTTGGAAAGCTCTCGGATCCCCAGAGCTAGTCCCATCAACCACTTTACTTACTGCTTTTGATGGAAGGTCTTTCTGTCCACATGGTATCCTACCAGCTTTCGAGATTAAGCTGGCTGGAAAAGCAGTCTCTGTTGAAGTCGAAGTGATTGATGCTCCATTGGACTACAATTTGCTTCTGGGTAGGAATTGGACTTATGCAATGTCTGCTGTTGCATCTGTTGTCTTTCGTGTCATGGTATTTCCACATGAAGGCAAGTTGGTCACTGTTGACCAACTTGATTTTACTCGTAAAGGCCGCTTAGAGTCTAAAGATTCCACTGTGCCATTGGTTGATCAGACCAAACCTGTTGCACAGAGCTTGGGGGCTGGACTGTACGCATCATTGATGGGCACATTCGATATTCCAGCTCTAGTCCTTTATCTCGGTTCTACTACTGTAGGGAAGTCCATTGATTCGGTGGTTGATAGAACTGATCCTTGGGTCCTCCCAACCCCTAAGGAACCGGAAGTGCCCTTGTCTGCAGTGGAAGTGGCGTATCAAGCTATTACCCAAACCACTGTAGATCCCATTCCAGATCCTCTTACAGTCTCGGATGATTTGGAAGAAGTTTATATGCCTGCATGGGCAGAAAACTCTTTACATTCCATAGATTGCTTAGACACTGTTTTGCCTTCAGATGAAGCTATTCTGGAAGCTATGTCTTCACGTGATAAGATATGTGAGGATCTTCATCACCGATCTTATTTCCTTCCAGAGCTAAGCAAGATAGAAAACCAAGAGTTCCATGTGAGACTGTCGGATGATGTTGATACACCCGTCAACCCTTTACCTAGGGAAGGAGTGTTTTCCGACGGGAATATGGAAAACATTTCCGCTACTATTCCGATCAACATCTCCGTAAAGCCAGATGTCGTGGAAAATATCTATATAGGTGCAAACTGCTCTCCGGAGGAGATTGCTATTTATACTTCCCTTTTCAAGGAATTCCGCGATATCTTTGCCTGGTCATATGAGGAGATGCCAGGCATTGATCCATCTATTGTTCAACATGAGATCCCAACCTATCCTGATGCTAAGCCGGTTCAGCAAAAATTACACCCCGTGAACCCACGTAAAGCGGCGGCTGTGAAGGCAAAGGTAGAAAAGCTATTGAAAGCAGGTTTTATATATCACATTGCTTTGACTGAGTGGGTATCCAACCCAGTCCCCATTGATAAAAAGAAAGGGACTATTCGTGTTTGTACGGACTTTAGAGACCTTAACAAAGCCTGTCCCAAGGACAACTACCCTACACCGTTTATTGACCAAATCATAGATGCATGTGCGCGTAGTGAAGTATTTTCGTTTATGGATAGTTTTTTCGGCTACAATCAAATCCAAATCAAACCGGAAGACCAGCATAAAACGGCTTTTATTTTCCCTTGGGGTACATTCGCTTATAGAAAAATGCCCTTTGGATTGAAAAATGCAGGGGCAACCTTTCAACGAGCCATGAACTTTGATTTTCACGATATAAAAACCATTGTCGAGCCTTACTTGGATGATCTGCCTGCTCATTCTCGCAAGAGGATCCAGCATCCTGATCATTTAAGGTTAATTTTTGAGAGATGCAAGTACTATAAAATCTGCTTGAATCCCCACAAGTGTGTTTTCTGCGTCGAATCAGGTAGATTGCTTGGATTTATTGTCTCTAGTAGGGGCATACAGGTGGATCCGTTAAAAGTAGAGGCTATTGTAAATCTGCCTCCTCCTCGCTCACTTAGGCAACTTCAGAGTCTACAAGGTAAGTCTAACTTCCTTCGACATTTTATCGTAAATTATGCCAAGATCACAAAAGGTTTCATGCGCCTGCTTAAGCAGGACACCCCATTTGTATGGGATGAAACTGCACAACTCGCATTCGAGGCATTGAAGAAAGCCTTGTTGTCGGCTCCTTTATTACGCCCGCCAGATTACTCTAGGGATTTTTTATTATATCTGGCTGCGTCGGAGTCTACCATTAGGGTAGTGTTAGTTCATGAGCATGACAAGCTCGTTGAGCATGTTGTCTATTATCTTAGCCGCGCTCTGGTTGGGCCTGAGCTTAAGTACTCCCACATCGAAAAGTTAGCCTTAGCGGCTGTTTATGCTGTACAGAGGTTACAGCACTATATCTTACTGAGGACCACTACTGTAGTGGCGGATGTAAAACCTTTCCAATATGTTTTATCCCGACGCATTGTTGGGGGAAAATTCAATAAGTGGATAGTCATTCTTCAGGAGTTTGACTTGGTTTTCCAATCTGCGAAATCCAAGAAGTCCTTAGTTTTTGCGGAGCTTATAGCAGAATTCCCTACAGAAGATGATGTAGTGATTCAAGATGACTCATTCCCAGATGAGCACATCTTCCTTATATCAACCTCTAATCCTTGGTACGGAGATATTCTCATATATCTCCAGACTTTGAAGTATCCTACCGCTTACTCTAGGGAAGACCGACGCAAGTTACGTCTTCATGCTAAAAACTACCTCATAATCGGAGATACATTATATCGAAGAGGGGTAGATTCTGTCTTGCGCCGCTGCCTTAATCATGAGGAAGTGGAGATTGTCCTAAATGATTCCCACAGCGGAGCGTGTGGGGGTCATTTATCTGGGTTAGCAATGGCCCAGAAGATATTACGTGCCGGGTATTTCTAGCCCACCATCTTTAAAGATTGTGTGGAAGCTGTAAAACACTGTCATCCATGTCAGCTGTACACCAGAAAAATGCGGTCGCATCCTGCTCCCTTGTTTCCCGTCGTCTCGGTAGGCCCCTTCATGAAGTGGGGGATCGATTATATGACATGCAACCCAGCCTCGGCTGGGGGGCACAAATACATCATTATCGCTGTCGACTATTTCACAAAATGGGCAGAGGCAATGCCTACTTTCAAAGACAATGGGGAAACAGCAGCTTACTTCGTGTTTAATCAGATTATTGCTAGGTTTGGTATTCCCAAAGTGATTGTCACTGACCATGGCAGTCATTTCCAAAATCACATGATGACAGAACTGACCACCATGCTCGGATTCCGACAAGAGCATTCTTCTCCTTATTTTCCGCAAGCGAATGGTCAGGTCGAGGCTGTAAACAAAACTTTAAAAACTATACTTAAACGTACTATTGATACAGCCCGTTCAAATTGGCACATCATGTTATATCCTGCTCTTTGGGCTTATTGAACCAATGTCAAAACTACTACGGGTTTTTCCCCCTGCCAACTCGTTCACGGGGTGGAAGCTATTACACCGATTGAATGCGAAATCCCATCCTTGCAGATAGCTATTCATGTGCTACCTGACACAACTGAGCTTGAAGAACAGTTACTCCATTTAGAACACCTTGATGAGCAACGTAGAGATGCATTGACTGCAAATCAGGCTCATAAGAATAGGGTTAAATCTCAATACGACAAAACGGTCAAGCCTCGGGTTTTCTCTGAGGGGGAACTTGTCTTGCTCTGGGGTCAAGATAAAGAGCCCCTGGGGGCAGGAAAATTTAAGGCCATGTGGTTGGGACCCTATGTTGTGTCTAAAGTTTTGAGTAAAGGCGCATATGAATTAGTGGATTATGATGGGAATAAGCTGCCTGAGCCTAGAAATGGGCTCTACTTGAAGAAGTACTATGCCTAGGCTTAGCACTTTTTCTTGTATATTAATGTATGTATTTTTATGTGCATTAGGTTGTCAGTTTCGTTTTTTATACTATCTGTTGGTTGTTGCAGATGTCTTCCGAGATGTATGTAGGTTTTGCTGATGGCGCCAGCCGTCACACTTGTAACCTGTCTTCGGCAGCATGGGTTATCTACTCCCCTTCAGGACAGCTTGTTGCCGCGGGTGGCGCTTGCCTAGGTCCTGCTTCCAATAATGTTGCTGAATATAGGTCTATAATTGAGCTCCTATGGGATGCTTTGTCACGAGGCATCACCCAGCTAGAAGTCCGTTTGGATTCCCAGTTGGTTGTTTCCCAGCTCAATCGAGCTTACCAGGTGCGTAATCCTACATTGTTACGTCAGTTCATGCATATACGTTTACTGGAAAGACATTTTGAAGTTATTACTTTTAATCACATTCCAAGAAACCAAAATTTATTAACTGATGCATATGCTAACTATATTTTGGACTGGCATCTCACACACATTCTATAAAATATACAGCAAATACATAAAAAAACATTTGTAAATAGGCTGACAACCAAACACAAATATATATATATATATATATATATGTAAATATCTGTTCATACATAGGATAGGTCAAGTCTGATCCATAGATCCCATCATGTACAAAATATACAAAAAGTGGATCAACATCCATCAAAATGCCTAGCACTAAGACTATCCGCCATGGCCACTGGGACCTGGTTGGTCCCCGTGATCTCTGTGCCCCCTAGCTTCCTCAGCCTCCTCGGCTTCGGCAGCCTCCACCGCATCCCTATATACACATACTGCTCTGGCTACCCGTCTGAAAAGACGTAGCCAGGCCGGTGGAACCCCAACTACTGACTCCTGCATAGCTACAGGGAGATGCTCTATCCATATAGTGGGTACTCACTCGGTAAGCCTAGTCATCTTCGCCTTGAGTACCTGGATCAGCCCAGGATCTCCTCCTGCTACAGGACGTACGAAGGTACGCGGGTGCCTTGCAGGGCAGACTGGTCCAATATCTACATTTTGACACATGAGTAGGGTTAGACTTGTGCATATGTATATATCCTATCATTAGAAAATCCATAAAAATTTGATAATGATAAAAAATAAAAAAAATGACTTACCCATCTCTCCCCATGCTCCTCCTGGAGGGAGGACTAGGTCTGGATCACCTCGGAAATCTAATCCAACATATGGAAACTGCTCCAATGCTGGCACCTGTCATTCCCACCATGAATAGAAATCATCGTCATACATACTCTGTACCACGTCTCCTCCTCTGTGACGGAGGAGGATATCACCCCACCTACTCAGCCTCGGCTGATGTGGATGTCTGATCTCTAAGGGTATCGCAGGGCTCATAGCAGGCACTCTCTCAAAGAAGAACGCAACCAATATACTAGCATACCTGAAGTTCTTCCGTCTCCCCCTCCTACAATTGAATAATTGCCTCTTCATAAGAGGGGCAATTCTTGAGCACCAGTCATATAGAGTGCCTCTAAAACAATCAACCGCCACTCTCATCTGAGTCCTGGTGGCATGATGTAGTCCTGCCAACCCTGAAAGTCTAACAATGGTACTAGTCAATACCTACAATGTAAAGTCCTGTATGTCTGCGATGAGAATGCTATTGCCCTTCTTTAGAGTACCGGGCCTGCATAATACATCCACATAGTTCTGGACACTCAAGGGATCACCACCCCTGCCAGTGCCCTCCAGGTTCACCGGTACTCCCCGATGTGATAATCCGGTAATAAAATAGATGTCCTCTACGGTAAGCTCCAAAGTCTCCCCTAGGATGTTGAACATCCCCAGGTCATGGTCCCAATAACTGACCAAGAACTCTAATATGCGGACATCGGCCCGCATGGGTGATGTGCATAAAAACTTCAATAGCCCACTATTCTGCAATGCTTGGATAGTAGGCGGGCTTTGGAGAGCCGCTTGGTCCATCATCTCATGTTCTCTTTCCCTCCACTCCAGCACCATATTTTCCTGACAAAAAACACATAGTGTGATTCAGTAATTCATTATAAAAATTTAAAAATTTAACATATTTTTAAAGCTTTTAGCTATGGCGCGGTATGCGCGACTGTCCATTGGGATAGCTCGCGAGCCATGCGCGGCTTCCCTATGCAGCAACTCGTGCATCAAACGCGTATGCGCGGCTTTCCTATGCGGCAACCCGCGCATACATTTTACCATTTTTTATATTGATGAATTAAATTGAATTGACCATTAATTCTAAAATTTGTTTGGATGAAATTAAAGAGCACAGGGTGTAGATTTACCTGACACTGACAGATCTGAATTCCACCGGTCCAATTGTCCACAACGAGCGATCAAAGTTAGAGGGTAAAACTCTCCTTTTGGTTCAAAAAGTGAAATGGTGAGAAATGTTTTGTTTTTCAAACTATTTATAGAAAAATTATTTCGTAAAGTGGGTTTTTTCTATAGTTTGAAACGTCAATTGATTAATACCATCCCTTTTTGTTCCTTGGAATAGGTTTACTAACTATTTCAAAGTGTTGATGCTTCTATAGGGTGGTTTTTGCTCTTCCCAACACATGTTGGCAACTTATCACTCCACTTTAACCTTAGTATGCAACATTTTTCCACGAACTATGGTATTTTAAGCCATTAGTCCCTTGTCTCTACCATTGTTCTTCCGTGGCTAGGATCCCTATTTCATGAGTATCATCCTTATATGCCTTTGCCATCCTTTGGTACTCATTCCATCACTGTTTCAGGCCCAGGGGTTTCCTCATAGCTTTTTTTCACGCCAAATAGAGCTTCTTCTGAATCTCTCTTTACAAGCTATCCCTTTATAGGACTCCCCACCCTATGGAGTTTCTTTAGGCCCAGGTCTGACTCCTTCAAAACAGACTTGACTGCCGAGTTATCTCGTTCATTCAAGCTCGTTAAGAAGA
>LPNX011115841.1:45000-56550 GCA_001517045.1 Pseudotsuga menziesii | reverse complement strand
CCAATCGAGCATGTACTAGTTCGGGCTCGTTAAATCCACGGATTAGTGTATCAAGCATTATTTTCCCATCTCTTCAAGCTTGTTAAAAAATGAAGAGGGAACTGAGTCAGCTTTCCTGGACTCGTTAAAACTTAACATGGAAGGAAAGGAAGAAGTTTTCTCTTATTTTCAGTAATGGCAGCATGTCATCCTTGAACATAGCACTCTTTGCCTTCCGATATCCATGTTTCAGTATACACTTGTGTTCAACTATCACTTTGAGTTTTTGACTCCTCCTCTTGTCCATTATACCTGGGGAATCTGCTCATGTCTCCTACATGACAGATAAGTCTAGTTTTTCTATCTATCCGTTGTATGTTGCCTTGGGTCATCTCTGTGTCGTGCTCAATGTTCAAGGATTATACCTCGTATCTGATCTATCACCTGATCCTATTACTATTATATCTGTTATCCATTTACTTGTGTCTACCTTCTTTTTCCCAGTTCCTAGTCACTCTTGTGATCCGTCGGAGGATCTATTGCCTTCCCTATCACAGTATGGTTCCGTTTCAGCACCTCCTGATGATGATGACCTAGAGCTTTGACGATGGTACCTCTGGATTCACTTTCATCATTGGTGAACTCCTTTGCTTCAGTTGTCAATTATCATCTATTGGTTGACAAACTGTTGAATCCTTTCCATGTTCGACTTCAACTTACCCTTATTCACATGGCTTGGATTGTACTGTTTCTTTGGGATCTTTCATGAAGACCTTAGTTCTCCACTCATGAACTAAGTTGCGCAAGAATATGTTCCATTTCTATACCTGGCTTCCAGATCTTTGAAGACTCATCATTATTGTATTGTGGCTTTGCTCCACCTTTGTAAATACGTGGTTTTTACCCGTATCATATGATGTACTCAAATATTGTAAAGGAGCTAGTGTTCCAGTAAATTGAACATAACATCCTCAGATATACTTTTGTTTATGACATTACTATGTATTTGTTTCAGGTACTCCTTCTGTTCCACTGGACTTCTGAGTTTCTCCTGAGTTAGTATTATAATGTATTTCGGCCATCGTTCCCCTCTGACCTCACACATTAGGGGGCATCTATTATACACCTGATTGGCACCTCTCCATCCGAGTGCTGACATCCCTCAGGTCGGCACACAAAAGGATACTTATGGATTGAGTTTTTCCTAGTTTCACTATACCTTGGTTTATGATGAAATACATTGCCTATATGCCCAGCTGATTACTTTGCCATTTTGAGATTTTGAGTAGCATGTGCGACTATATCTATTGACATCTCGCGCATCATATGTGAGTATCATGTTCATCAGGTCGTGCATACATGTATACGCGGGTTGCATTCTTATAGAGTCGCGTATCATACGCGGGTTTCCCTACTACAGACCCATGCATAGTTTCCTCAAAATTAATATTTAAAAATACTCGATAATGGAAGATTAGTTCATTCATTTAACTTAATCTTCCTAACTGCTGCAACCTCCCTAACCTTCGAGAACTGCCTCATTTCATCCATATAAATAGAGGCCTTGGGGAGGGGATTTGAGATACATACTTGGAGAGCAAAGTTATGCTGGTGGATTGTCTACAGAAATCTTTGGAGCAGAGAAACTCAGAGTCCTTTGGTGATAGAGGAGTCCTTGTTTAGACATTGGGTTGTAACCTAAACTCCCTCTATTATTGTTAATAAAGATATTACTTCTTCCATATTGTGTTTCATGTGTTGTGGATTGGTAAATGTTTACATTTCATTATGATATATGATTTTCCTAACCTGCATCTATATATATGAATTGCTTTGTATCTGGAAGAGTGTTTATTAACAGGTGAAGGAGGAACTATCCTGGAGACTTTGAAAGTGGAGGAAAGAGGAAGAAGCTAGCTTGGATCAACCTTCGTTTAATACAAGTAAGTTCCTGCTACTTTCCTATTTCCTATTCTGTGCTTTAAAGTCAAACTGTCTGCAAGTCATGAGTATGTTGGTAACCCCCTAGACCTAGGTTATTAGGTGAATTATCCTGTACAACATACCTTTATAGGTCAGATCTCCACATCAGCCGAGGCTGAGCAGGTGGGGAGACATCTTCCTCCGTCAAGGAGGAGGAGAAATAGTACACAACGTATATGATGCTGAATTTTATACTTGGTGGGAACGACAGCTGTCGGCACTAGAGCAGTTGCCATACGCTGAGATGGACTTCCGAGGTGACCCTGACCTTGTCCTCCCTCCAGGAGGAGCATGGGGAGAGCTAGGTAAGTAATTTTTAATTTTTTATCATTATCAAATTTTTATGAATTTTTCAAATGATAGATATATACATATGTACAAGTATTAATCCTATTTGTGTGTCAAAATGCAGATATTGGACCAGTCCATCCTGAAGGGCACCCTTGTATGTTCGTGCGTCCTGTCATGGGTGAGGATCCAGGATTGATCAGGGTACTAGAGGGGAAGATGGCTAGGCTAACCCAACGAGTACTGACCATACGGATAGAGAATATCCCTGCAGCCATGCAGGAGTTCATAGTAGGAGTTCCACCAGTTTGGCTTCGTCTTTTCAGACGAGTGGCTAGAGCAGTGCTCGTATATAGAGATGTGGTGGAGGCTGCTGAAGCCGAGGAGGCTGAGGAAGCCAGAGTGCATAGAGATCATGGGGACCAAGGTGGTCCAAGTGACCAGGGCAGTCCAGCTTAGACCTAGGGCATTTTGATGGACTATGATCCACATTTTTGGATATTTTGTATATGATGGGATCTACGGATCAGACCTGACCTATCTACAGATAGATATTTTACATATATATATATATATATATATATATATATATATTGGTGTTTTGTTGTCAGTTTATTTACAAGTGTCATTCATATGTTTGCTGTATATTTTTATAAAATGTGTGTGAGATGCCAATCCAAAATGTAATTAGCATATGCATCAGTCAATGAATTTTGGTTTCGTGGAATCTGATTGAAATTAACAACCTCAAAATGTCTTTCCAATAAACGAATTTGCATGAACTGGCGTAATAAGATAGGATTTCGTACCTGATAAGCTCCATTGAGCTAGGAAACTACCAACTGAGAATCCAAACGGACCTTAAGATGGGTTATGCCACGTGAAAAAGCATCCCATAGGAGCTCAGTTAGAGCCCTATACTCAACAACATTATTCGAAGCAGGACCTAGACAAGCGCCTCCCGCGGCAACAAGCTATCATGAGGGAGAATAGATAACCCATGCTGCCGAAGCTAGGTTTCAAGTATGATGGCTGGGGCCATCAGTGAAACCTACATATGTTTCAGAAGAAATCTGCAACAACCAGCATATAATATAAAAAACAAAACTGACAACCTAATGTACATAAAAATACATACAATAAAATACAAGAAAAAGTGCTAAGCCTAAGCATAGTACTTCTTCAGGTAGAGCCCATTTCTAGGCTCAGGCAGCTTATTCCCATCGAAATCAACTAAATCATATGCACCCTTACTTAATACTTTCGACACGACATAGGGTCCTAACCACATTGCCTTGAATTTTCCTACCCCCAGAGGTTCTTTATCTTGGTCCCAAAGCAAGACAAGTTCCCCTTCAGAGAAAACGCTAGGTTTGACCAATTTATCATACTGATATTTAACCCTATTTTTATGAGCTTGATTAGTAGTCAGTGCATCCCTATGCTATTCATCAAGGTGTTCTAAATGTACCAGATGTTCTTCAAGCTCAGTCGTATCAGGTAACACATGAATGGCTATCTGTAGAGACGGGATTTCACATTCAATCGGAGTAACTGCTTCCACCCTGTGAATGAGTTGGAAAGGTGAGAAACCCGTAGCAGTCTTTACGTTAGTTCGATAGGCCCAAAGAGCAGGATATAACATGATGTGCCAGTTAGAGCAGGCTGCATCAATTGTACGTTTAAGGATAGTTTTTAAAGTCTTGTTAACAGCCTCGACCTGACCATTTGCTTGCGGATAGTATGGAGAAGAATGTTCTTGTCTGAATCCAAGCATAGTAGTCAGTTCTGTCATCATGTTATTTTGAAAATGACTGCCATGGTTAGTGACAATCACTTTGGGTATACCGAATCATGCAATAATCTGATTGAAAACAAAGAAATCTGTTGTTTCCCCATCGGCTTTGAAAGTAGGCATTGCCTCTGCCCATTTTGTAAAATAGTCAACATCGACAATGATGTATTTATGCCCCCCAGCCGAGGCTGGGTTGCATGTCACGTAATCAATCCCCCATTTCATAAAGGGTCCTACCGAGACAACAGGAAATACCGGAGCAGGATGCGACCGCATCTTCCCGGTGTAAAGCTGACACGGATGACAGCGCTTCACTGCTTCCACACAATCTTTAAAGATCGTGGGCTCGTAATATCTTCTGGAACGTTGCTAACCCAGATAAATGACCCCCACATGCTCTGCTATGGGAATCATTTAGGACAATCTCCGCTTCCTCATGAGTAAGGAAACGACGCAACACGGAATCTACCCCTCGTCGATATAATGTATCTCCTATAATGAGGTAGTTCTTGGCATGAAGGCGTAACTTACGTCATTCCTCCCTAGAGGAAGCTGCAGGGTACTTCAAAGTCTGGAGATATATAAGAATATCTCCATACCAAGAATCAGAGGTGGATATCAGGAAGATGTGCTCATCTGGGAATGAGTCATCCTCAACTACGACATCTTTTTCTATAGGAAATTCTGCTATGAGCTCGGAAAAAATTAAGGACTTATTAGACTTAGCGGACTGGAAATCCAAGTCAAATTATTGGAGAATGACTATCCACTTGTTAAATTTTCCCCCAACAATCCGTCGGGATAAAACATATTGGAACGGATTCACATCCGCCACTACTGTGGTGGTCCTCAATAAAATGTAGTGACGTAACCTCTGCACAGCATAAACAGTTGCTAAGGCTAGTTTCTCGACGTGGGAGTATCGAAGCTCAAGTTTAGCCAAAGCACGACTAAGATAATAAATGACATGCTCAACAAGCTTATCATCTTCCTGGACTAGTACTACCCCAATGGTCGACTCCGACGCGGTCAGATATAATATAAAATCCCTAGAATAATCTGGTGGACGTAATAAAGGTGCCGACAGCAAAGCTTTTTTCAATGCCTCGAAAGCAAGTTGTGCGGTTTCATCCCATACAAATGGGGTGTCCTGTTTGAGCAGGCACATGAAACCCTTAGTGATATTGGCATAATTAACAATAAAACGTTGAAGAAAGTTAGAATTTCCTTGCAGGCTTTGAAGTTTCTTGAGAGAACGAGGAGGAGGCAGATTTACAATGGCCTCAACTTTCAAAGGATCCACCTAGATGCCTCTACTAGAGACAATGAATCCGAGTAATCTTCCTGAATCGATGTAGAATACACACTTGTGGGGATTCAAGCAAATTTTATAATATCTGCATCTTTCAAAGATCTACTGTAAATGATCTGGATGTTGGATCCTCTTGCGAGAATGTGCGAGAAGATCATCCAGGTATGGTTCAACAATGGCTTTAATGTCATGGAAAGCAAAGTTCATAGCTCGTTGAAAGGTTGCCCCAACATTTTTCAATCCAAAGGGCATTTTGTTATACACAAATGTACCCCTAGGGAAAATGAAAGCAGTTTTATGTTGGTCTTCCGGTTTAATTTGGATTTGATTGTTGCCGGAGAAACCATCCATAAACGAAAACACCTCACTTCCTGCACATGCATCTATGATCTGATCAATAAATGGTGTGGGGTAGTTGTCCTTAGGACAGGATTTATTGAGGCCTCTAAATTCTGTACAAACGCGAATAATCCCTTGCTTTTTATCAACAGGAACAGGCTTGGACACCCATTCAGTCAAAGCTATGGGATATATGAAACCAGCTTTCAACAGCTTTTCAACTTCTGCCTTCACAGCCGCCGCTTTGCGCGGGTTCATGGGTCTTAATTTTTTTCGAACTGGCTTGGCATCAGGATAGGTTCAGATTTCATGTTCAACAATAGATGGATCTATGCTTGGCATCTCCTCATATGACCAAGTAAAGACATCGCGGAATTCCTTAAAAAGGGCAGTATAGATAGCGATCTCCTCAGGAGAGCAGTTTGCACCTATATAGATGTTTTCCACGACATCTGGGTTCATAGAGACGTTAATAGGTATAGTGGCGGAAATGTTTGCCATATTCCCCTCGGCAAACACTCCTTCCCTAGGAAAAGGGTTGATAGGTATATCAACATATTCTGACAGTCTCACACGAAACTCTTAGTTTTCTATCCTACTCAGTTCTGGAAGAAAAGAGGATCGATGATGAAGATCCTCACAAATCTTATCACGTCCACTCATGGCTTCCAAAATAGCTTCATCGGAAGGTAAAACTGTGTCTAAGCAATCTATAGAATGTGAAGAGTTTTCTGCCCATACAGGCAAATAGACTTCTTCCAGATCATCTGAGACTGTTAGAGGATCTGGAATGGGATCAGCAGTGGCTTGAGTGATAGCTTGATAAGCCACCTCCACTGCCGATAAGGGCACTTCCGGTTCATGGGGAGTTGGGAGAACCCAAGGATCAGTCCTATCGACAACCATGGCGATGGACTTCCCCACACTAGTAGAACCAATGTAATTAACCGGGGCTGGAAGATCAAATGTGCCCATCAGTGATGTGTACATTCCAGCCCCCAAGCTCTGTGCAGCAGGTTTTACCTGATCAACCAATGGCACAGCAGACTCATTTGACTCTAAATGACCTTTTCGGGTAAAATCAAGTTGATCAATAGTAACCAACTTGCCCTCATGTGGAAAAACCACTACATGAAAAACGGCCAACGCAACAACGGACATCGCATAAGTCCAATTCCTTCCCAGAAGCAGATTGTAGTCCAACGGAGCATCAATCACTTCTACTTCAACAGACACTACTTTTCCTGTCAACTTAATCTCAAAAGCCGGCAGGATACCATGCGGATGGAAGGATCTTCCATCAAAAGCAGTAAGCAAAGTGTTTGATGGGACTAGCTCTGGGGATCCAAGAGCTTTCCAACAGGTCAAGGACATAACACATGTAGAGGCCCCCTCATCAACAACTACCCTTCCGATGGTCTTACCACCATGGATGACATCTATTGATAGGGATACATGGTAAGGCAGGTGAATTTTAACATCAGATAAATGAAATTTTTCCATGAGACTCGAAGAGTCCATGCTGCCTAAAGCTGCTAAGAGAGTATCCCGCTAGGCAGGACAACTCTGTAACACCTCCAAAGCTGACATTGCACATGGGGTTTGAGCTAAGTCTTCAACCACAGAGTAGTTTGAAGCAGCCCTAGCATTAGGGTTATGCAATGTCTTCTTGAAGACACCTTTCGGTATCTTTGGCATTATTTCAGCAGGTTTCTCTATTGTGAGAGGGTTGGAAGTTTCACCTACAACTTTACCCTTCTCAGGAGTCTCTTTCTCATAGTTTTTGTTCCTTGTCTGTAACAAAGTTGAAGATCGAACCATGTTGATATAATTTGGGTTAGGGGCAGCTTGAGTGCCCCCTGCTACATTAGAAGCTGAAGCAGAGTTCTGTCCTTGGGGAAAAGGATCCTTCAGGACAGCCGGTTGATGAGCTTTAAGCAGCTTCTAGGCTTGATCCATAAGGGGACAAAGGTGAGTAAGGTGGTCCTCTTGGCACAACTTACAAGGGAACTTGACCTTCTTCTTTTATTTTTTTCCCCATCAGCATTGTTTGCGGGCTTTGGCTTGTTTTGGTTTCCCTCTCCCTTCTTACCTTTCTTTTTCTTCCCGCCAGGCTGTTGATTGCCCTTCTGAGAGGTTTGGGCAATAACATTTGCACTCTGGGAGGAGGGGGCAAACTTTGCTTCCTCCTCCATAGACTATTTGACAAACAACTGGTGAATTGTTTTAGTCAAAGACTCTACGGTGGGAGAGTTAACGGACCCAACCACACCATCGGCATGGGGTCTAGGCTTTGGCTTCTCCGCCTCATGCGAAGGCCTCGGTGCCTCAAGGATGATCTCATATAAGATCCCAGATTGTGAATAAATCAAATCCAGTTGCTAGGCCCTGAGAATGGCTTCTTCTTCATTCGTCACTCCTGAGGTGAATACATCCTTAGATATGTATGGAAACAGTGATTTAAGGAACCACTCTAAAAGGAACTCAGGAGGGATAGTGGATTTTATAAGGCTCTTTCGCCTCCTCCACACTTGGATGTGATCCGAGATGTGGGTAGCCTTGTTTTGTCTAAAAGTAGACAACAAGTTCATTCCGAAATCATATCAGACCGGAAGTTGAAAGTGGCTGAGAAATGCACTAGCCAAGTCCCAGAAACTACTAAAAGCAGCAGAAGGCAATTCAATATACCATTTTGCCGCTATACCTATCAAGGTTCTCTGCAACAACCTCAACCTCACTGAATCTTCATTCAACGAATTTGAAGAACACCATAAATGGAAGGTGGTGGCATGTGCCCTAGGATCTTCACCAGTTTTACCTTCGAACTTAGGGATGTCCGATGGCAATTTGGTGGGAACAGGTGGCCACTAGGGGTCATGCCTCACCGAGTCATTCATCAATTTTGACAAGTCTAGCAAGTTTAAAGTTGCCAGGAATGGAATTTTGGGCCTAACCGGGGCACTAAATGTGCCAACCTGGGGATTAGAGGGACCTGCCCCCGAATTCCCATGGGAAAAAGTGGGGTTGCCCCCAGCCACCGGTTGCGAAGTGGGAAGGTTGCTTTGAAACGGATTCCATCCATAAGCCATAGGATTGTGTGTGGGAGGTACAGTGTAAGAAGTTCGGGCCATTGCCATAGAAGCAGGGGTCTGAAAGACAGGAGCAGGTATCCCTCCACTAAACAACGAAAAGGGAGAGCTCGTGTATGGGACCGAAATAGGGGTTTAGAAGCTTTGCCCATAAGAGGTGTTGCTCCCAAACTGCACTCCTACATAGGAAGGAGATGGCCCTACATATGGATTGGATGGGGGAATGTGCCCCCCATTCCAAGGAAATCCTTGGACAAATGCCGAAGATCCTACCGGACCACTCTGGGTAGTATATGGAAAGGAAGAAGGAATAGTAGGGATACTGGGGATCCCAATAACCATGTTACCAGAAGTACCTCCTATGTTTGAATGAACCGGTGTTTGGACCACCTGGCTCGCTGGAGTCAAAGGTGTAGAAGGTAAACTAGATCTAGGCATACTTACTGGGGGAGGTAGTACCCCTTCAACTGGAAGGGTTGAGGTAAACACAAAAGAACTTTCTTTCGCAGAAGACATGATCCTACCCACAGGGACACCTAATACAGGTGAATCAAAAGGTCTAACCTGAACGATCACAGGATCATTTAAATCAGTCAAGGGGGTGTTAAAGTTTCTTGCAAACTCGTCAGTCTGCAATTCTTCTAACTCAACTGTGTCAAGATCAAAACGGTTAGCTATCAGTTCTGGTTCACCAAGAACTTCACTTATTCCTACAGGTTCAAATGAACCGTCTGTGTCTAATCTCCGCCTTTGGGGTAAAGGTGGAGGCTCCAATGTGGTGAGAGGAGGAAGGTTTCTCAACCTTCTTGACCTTCTAGGAGGTTGGTCCTCCATGATTGAAAATTTGACAAATCACACCCTAAGGCCAACTAAACACAGGAAAAACCACAGAGCATACACTATAAAAATCCTAAAGCCTCAAGCAATCAAAACAGGGTAAAAGATATACTTTCTTGAAGAAAGTTGATGAACGATTACTTGGCGTCCTTGAAGTGGTTCTTAGGCACAAGTGGAGGAATCACCCAACCACCCTCCTACACTTTCAACAAGGGTTACCTTCCAAGCCCATTCAAGGTGAACCAGAAATAACCTTTCCGTTTACCTAGGTATGAACCCTAAAAGACAAGAGACTAAAGGCTACCTTGGCAATACCAGCAGTCTAGGGGGACAGTCGCAAGCCGAACTCGTATGCATGGGCAGGGTAGCTGAGCCTGAGACTCTGTCTAGGACAGAATCCCTAGATGCACAAAAGTCCTGAGTTACGCTTTGACAAGGATTTGGAGGGTTATCTCCTCTATCCAAGCCTCCACACGGCCTCGTGCTTAACTCCCGTTTGAGAGGAGCTTCCCAGATACAGTCAATAAAGTCAAGGATTTACATAAATAAAGGTCCACTACGTCTGAGTTTTATAACTTATGGGAAGTTTACACTTCCTAGCCCACAAATCTAGCCTAAGCTAGTAGGTGAAAGGCTCCTAAAAACAAAAGATTACTAGTAAATTTTAATTTATGTGTTCATTTTAAAGGGTTGTTTCTTACTCAAGAGGAAATGGAGTGGTGTACTTATGGTGTTTTTGACTCAAATAAGAAATAAATGAAAATAAAGGTGTATTCAAAGAAAAATTACCATTATAAAAACAAACTTCTTTTTCTTTTTTGCAAATATATATTGATGAACTGAATGCAACGATAAAAGAAACTAAGCCTATATTTTTTGTAGTTTTTGAGATAATATTTTTAAACTGAAACAAACACTACTTATGCGAAGTCAAGATGCAAAAGCTTAACAATGTTTTCTTTTCACTTTTAAAAATACTCAAAATTCTACCACGTACCTATAATGCACTGTACTTGAGCAAACTTGAATCAAATAAACTGTCTAAAAGCAACAAACTGAAGCAAACAGGCTGACAGAACCAAAACACAACCAACAAAGGAAGGCTAGGAACCCTAGCTTGGGTGCACACACTGAAAAAAATCACTGTAGACTTATAAAAGCAAGTGACAACCAACCACTGTCAAAAGACAGACTGGAAAAACAGAGCCCAAGACCCTGATCACTGATCTGGACAGAGACACTTTAACCTACAACCCAAACAGGCCAAACTACTTCAGCATGCAAGCAGGAAATAATCCAAGTAAAAAGACTCAAGGGCTTCCGAAAAAGCACAAAGTGTGATCACCAAAGGCACTCAGACAAGCTACACAGCATTCATAAAGAAAATCAACTCATAAACAGGGATTACACAAAGAAAGGAACAAGCAAACCTTAATTTAAAAAATCCCTACTTCCAGGCATATCCGCGACTGTATAGAAGGGCAACCCGCGGATGCAGGTTTGTATCCGCGACTGTGCAGAAAAGCAACTTGCGGATAGGTATAAGATTTTTCTCAAAAAACAAGAAAAATTCCCAAGACTTTCAAATACTGAGGCAAGTATGAACTAGGATAAAATATCACACACAGACTTCAAAGCAAAGACTGGTCAAGGGTAACAGAAACAACCTACTGCAGTCTAGGCATCCCCAGTGGAGTCGCCAGTTCTGTTGTACAGGATTACACACCTAATAACCTAAGGTCTGGGGTTACCAACATACTCAATTAACTTGCAGAGAATTGACTTCTAGAGTGCAGTAAAGGAAATAGGAGGATGAGAAAGACTTACTCGATTAATGAAGGTTGATCCTTGCTTGTCCTCTTCCGTTCTGCTTTACCTCCAAAGTCTTCAAGGTTGCTCCTCCTTCACCTGTCAAGAGTCAATCTTCC
>LPNX011115841.1:0-40000 GCA_001517045.1 Pseudotsuga menziesii | reverse complement strand
TCTTGAAATAATTAAGACCACCACAATCCTACATCAAACACCATGTGCACAGTATCATTCCTTGCATAGTGTCATCTGGAAATTCCTTCATGTGCTTCCCTTAAGAGAATCGGTTGTTCATGTTCTAGTGCACATCTCCAAAATATACAATCAACTCCCAACTTGTAGATTTGTCCTACAATCAACTAAAACTTAGCACTATGTGTTACCATATGTCTCTCCTAGGAAATTATATACTCTTCCAGTGCATGACCAAAGGACAAGAATGCTACAATCCCATTGAACTAATTTGGTATGCTCTTAATGTGAAACAACTACACATCTCGGAGATCATCATCCAAACTTTCTCCTTCCTTTCCAGATTCAATCATGGATAGATGATCTAGACCATCATTATGTTTGTATGTATTAACAATGACCTCAAATTCAAAATCTTGAAATAGAGCAATCATCAATAGATGTGTCCCCCCAATACTAGCTTGTTGATAAGGCACCTCAAAGAAGAATGATCTATAAAGAACTTGAAGAAACTCCCCAACAAGTAGTGCCATAATTTTCAAAAGGCATAAACCATTGTCAAGTCTTCTTGCTAAGTAGTGGTGTAGTTATTATTAGCTATAGATAACTTCCTACTCCCTCTCCCTCTCCCTCTCCCTCTCCCTCTGTATTTATCTATCTATCCACTTCCCCCTAACCCTTACTAATTTTTAGTTTCATTCTATATACCTAGATATCTACATCTTTTTCATGCTATCATCACCAAGCCAAGTCTGATACACCAATTCATATTCGCTATCTTCATGAAATATTTTCATTCTATATAACTAGCCATCCAAATGATTTTAATGTTATCATTTGTTATCATCATAAAGCGAAGTATAATGCACCAATTCATGTTCATTATATATACCTAGCCATCCAGATATTTTTAATATTATTGTTTCCAAGCTAGGTCTAACACGCCAAATCCTTTTAGTGATATCATCACCAAGCCAAGTCTAATGCACCAATTTGTAAAGTGAAAAAAATTCAAAACATGTTCATTCTATATACCTAGTCATCCAAATCCATGTCAAAATATATTTAGTTTATTTACCTAGCCATCCAATTCTTTTTAATTTTATCATCACATAACCATACAATTTAATTGTAGTGTTACTTGTTTTAGCATTAGAAATCGAGTACATTTTTTGTCAATACATATCGAGTACATATTTTGTAACAACATATCAGGAACGTGTTTTGTAACTCCATATCGGGTACATGTTTTGTTTACCATGAAACATTTTTTGGTGGGCTCAATAATTTAAATTTAAAAGAAGTGTACTCATTTCTTAGCACTAGGACCAACCCTCCACAGATGATGGCATGTCACCCATGTGCCTATGTGTCTGATTTAGATTAACCAAATGTATGCAATGGAATGTGGTAAACCATGGCTAATTGAGGCTTTCTTTAACCTAAAAAACACATTGTTAATGTTTCTTCCATAACTTTTATGTTTCTCAAGCATTTTAAAAATAAAAATCGTAAGTTTTCACTACTAGACACCAACCTCTACATGCTATAAAAAAATCATCGCATTAACACATTCAAAGGCTACACCTTCAAAGGAATGTTTTTTCGAGGTTGGATCACTTAGTTAATTAAAAAATAATAATAAGTTATTAAATTATTTTGGAAAAATAGTGTCGCACTAGTACTAGTTGTTCTCTATATGTCTACTAGTTTTCGTAGGTTGATTCCATCATTTAGGCACTCAAAGGCTGCACCCACAAAAATAAATACCTGATAGTTTGTCCAAAACAAGTTCATGTTAGAAAATATCAAACTTTGGATAGTTATGAACACTATCAATAGTTCAAATTTATATATTCAAAAACATGATTCAATTTCGTACATCTTATCTTTTTTAATCAGAGCAGAGCAAGATTCCTTATATATATATATATATATATATATATATATATATCTCAAAATATCCATGTAGGTTGGTGGATGCCTGTTTTTTCAGTTTTTTATTGCATTTAAAGTGTCAAAAGAGACCCCCATTAAGTTGTACATGCCCTTCTACTAGTATAGTTTTTTTAGGTGGTGGGGGGCATGCTTGGAATATAATGACATAGTAGTTATTATTTTTTGAAATATCACAACAATCTCTGTTAAGATTTTTTTAGCACATATCATTGCACATTTTTTATTTCTTCTTGAAATATACACACATAATGAAACTCTAATAATAATAATAATAAATAAAATTGGTTGGTGTTGCTTCTAACCCCCATTTCTGGAGTCCCATTCACACTCCACTTTTCCTTCTCCTAAGTCCACTCCCTCTCCCTCTTCTCCTGGTCCTCTCTTACCTCACCTTCTGCTTCTCCACCCCTCTACTTCTTTTCCTTCTCCCACAAGTTAATCAATATATTTTCTACTATTCAAAATAACAATTTTTTCATATATTTATACAACTATCCCATCATCCAAGTATATTCCTGATGATTTCAGAGATAGATATATAACAAAATAAAATTCTATTAAAATTCCAAATGGTGCTTCACTCTTAAGATACCACACAATGGTGAAAATAATCAAATGTATGGTGTGGTCAAAACCTATAATATTATTCTCATACACCTATAATGAAAGGAGTGTAGCATTAAGTTCATTTCATTTCTTACGGAAAAGTGGCTAGTGAGAAGCTTAAAAAAAGATTCATTTGGTTTTTTTCAATTATATTTCTATGTTTGGAATTGTTTTAGAAAAGTATTTTTAAATTACCATAGTTGCTATCATTTAAAATGTTAAAAAAGTTACTATTGTGATAAATATTATGAAATTGCACTTTAATGTGGGTGTATGTAGGACATTTTATAAGAATGATTCTTATCTTTAATCTTTTTGGTTTCACAAAGATGAAAAGTTATTTCATAACATGGTGTTTTAGGACTTGTCTAGCGTCTCATGCGAGTTTTTGTTTTGTTTAGCATCATCAGAGTTTTCTCTTATTTTAGGAGTGTTGATTTTCTTCTTTAAGTTATTTAAAACAAAGATATACTTTTGGTCTCTAGATTAGGGCTGATCGTGTCCTTCTAATGTCATAATTTTTTCTTATCTTCTAACCCTTTATCATACCACATCTTTTTGTTAAATTTAGGTGTAATAATTCTTTAATATTATCATTATTCTACAAAGTGACTTCTTCCTTGGCTCACCAATGATTTAGCCAAGACTTGATCTCTTTACACCAACCGCTATGTTGCAAGTGTTTTTTACTAGAGTATGAAGCAATGTTAAAATCATATTCTCTCTCATGTTTTTGTCTTGTTCTTGTAAGCAAGGTATCTAGTCATAGCCATGCTCTCAATAGAGGAAATACATGCTTCAACGAGGAGGACAGGATAGGGTGTATTTCCTTTAATTTTGGGATTATATGTTATAAAGTCTTTTGGATTTTCTCTATCCTTATCCATTATTCTCTAGAGATGTTGTAACTGTGAACTTAACGTCCATCTAATCTAAGACAAGTTACCAGATTCTCAAAAAGAAGTATCCCAAAACCAAAGTTATGCTAATATATAAGATTTTTCAAGTTCATAATAAGTTTTCCTCCTTCCATTAATCATTTTCTTAATTTTATAGTTCCATTTAAACTTGTGATGAAGATTGCCTTTCGTATATTTGTATGAAATCACTTCCTCTATGTTATGTTTTTCATCTATAAAATAATCATAAATAATTTTTGGATGTTATATATATAATTATTAATAAAATTAAAATAAATAAATCTTAAAAATAATAATGAAATTATATTATTTTGTTTATTTTAACATTAATAACTTTATTATTTAAATAATAATAAGATTTTCAAGTTAATAAAATTATAATAATATATATGCGCACGCATCACGGATCGTTATTTTCAATGTAAAGTATGAACGAAAACCATGTTTAAATTTCAAATTCATTACAAGACATTATTACTAGCTCTAATTTTCGTATCTTAAATGATAATATAATACTTTATTTTCATTATAGTGTAGCACATATCATTATTTCATAGAGTTCAAAAAATTCATATCCAAATTCATTCAAAGCTATCATTACTAAATTTTAAAAAGATAAAAATCTTTTGTCATAAGGAGTTAAAAAACATGAAAATCTTTATAAGAAGATAATGTTAACATAGATCAATCTATTCAATTTAAAGTTAAGAAATCAATGTTCATAAAGTAGTTAAGGTTAACATAAATCAGTCAATCAATGTTCATAAAGTAGTTAAGGTTAACATAAATCAGTCTTTTCAGTTTAAAGTAAGAAAAGGAAACCAATGTTCACATTCGTTGAACGACATCATTACGAAGTTGCTTTTCTTTCATACAAAATGTTGACGTTTATTATAAATTATGGGTACTAATTAATTTATGGTAGATCATTATTATTTGATGTAGATTAATTTAAAAAATCAACGACATTGTTTATTTTAATTTCAAAAATGTTTTAAAGTACATTAATAATATGAATAATTATTAATTATTAATTTTTTAATTAAAATTATATTTTTATTAATATAATAAATATATGTAATTTTAAAATGAAAAGTTATCATAAATATTTATCAAAACATTAAAAAAACTTAAATTCTTTTAAGTCAATAAAGTGTAAAAAGCATGTATTTCAAAATATTCATGAATAAAATGATATATGTGTGTGTGAGAGAGTGAGAGAGAGAGATAGAAAGGTTAAAAATTGATAAAAAAAAGTGTTGTATAACCATGTTTCAAGGCTGCCTATAGATATCTGCCTTTCTTCATCTTATGGATTATTTGGAACCTCCGTAACAAGTGTATCTTTGAAAATTGGAAACCTGCTCTTCTAGCCTTATTCATCAGAATAGAAGGTTTGCTAAACACTTATCCTGCTCCTACAAAATCTCTGAAAATCTGGAATGTTGGTTCCAAACGTGCTCTGACCTTTCCTTGTGGCTTTTTTGATGGGGCATCTACAGCAAATATTTGTGGTTCAGGATGTGTTCTGTATCTAAATGATCAGCGTTATTTCTGTTTTTCCATTGGTTGTGGTGCTGGTACCAATACAAGAGCTGAACTATTGGCTGCTTGGGCTATTCTCTGTTTAAGTAAGAAGATGGGTATTCCAATCCAGTTGATATTTGGAGACTCTCTGATTATTATTTCTTGGCTTAATCGATCGTCAGCACTTGATGTTCCCACACTGATGCACTGGTGCAAAGATATTAGAAAATTGCTTCTTTTGGCTCCTCATGTGATTTTCAAGCACATTTTCCGGGAGCATAACTCTCTGGGAGATGGACTCTCAAAGAAGGCTATGAATTTGGATTTGGGTCATGGTTTTTTCTCAGAATTTTTGGATGGCAAGGTCATCAATGAAGGACATTTTGTCCTATTTTAATGCTGAGTATCTTCAGCTTTCAGTTGCCATCAATTTTTAGTGGTGCTTCTATATGTTTCTGTCCTGATCAGAGTCCTCTCTGCTAGTAGGTTTTGCTCCGGAATATTTGGTTGATGATCACCTTCGATTTCTATGAGTTTTTCTGACCTGTTTAATACGGGAATGATGAGTAAAGTCTGCCATGATCAGAGTTTAGTCCTACTATCTTGGCTGTTGCAGTATGTTTTTTGATCATTTCTGTTATTGTTGTAATGATCTGACCGCTGTCTTTACTGACTGCTGCTTGCACAGTCTTCTGACTGTTGTCTTTGCTGATTGCTGATTGTTGATTGCTAAGTGCTCAGTCCTCGGTGCTATGTAAAAGATGTCTTTTGATTCAATTGAATAACAAAGACTGGTATTTTTTCTTTTGAAAAAAGTGGAAATTTCAATTTAAAAAAAAAAACAGAAATGATGTTAAGTTAATATATATATATATATATATATATATATATATATATATATATATATAAGAACATTACATTTTATAATTAAAACAATTTTATAATAAGTTTTAAAAATTTTATTGAAAAAAATGTAAATTAATTTTAATTTCATTTTACTTGGCAATGCAGGTTTTAAACCTATGACCTCTAAAAACATAATACATGTTCTAAACCATAAGTCATTCATATAATCAATATACTAAATTTTGATAAACATTACTTAGATACTCAAGGGCTTAAAACAAATCTACCCATTTTCAAAGAGCTTGATAAATGTACATAAAACAATTAATTATACATAATAATAAATAATTACCCTTTTTTGTTATTGTCATTATCAAGTGCAGAAAGTATATCCACAATAATCTTTGTACAACCCTGAAGAAAATGCAAACCAATGAGCATATGAGGACTAACTCAGCTTTTTTTTTATTTTTTATGTTTTATGAGTTGTGTATTAGTTTTTCTTAGGTTCCCAATCTCCATTTTTACATTTGTTTTTTGTTTGTTGCAATTTTTTGGTTTGAATTAAGTTTTTGGTTAGTTATATATATATATATATATTTTGGTTGTAAGTTTAGTAAAGCCTCATTTTGTTTAGTGGCTTCTTTTTGTATATAGTTAAGAGTAAGTAACTCTCACAGTGAAAAATAATTCTCTCATGGTTTTAGTTTTTCTTTAAGACTATATATATAGTTAGGACATCCTGCACTATGCATAAGATTAAGGGAATGCCTCAATATAGTTATCCCATAGTCTAAAGTTTTCTCTATAATGAAGTGTGTTCCAACTCAAAAAAATACAATAAAATAATTATGTTATTGAAGTATAAAATTAATGATACATATATGACAAATTAATATGTTTAAAATAAGTTTTATTAAAAATATACTATTTTTTCATGTAAACATTAAAAAATACTTAATTATTTAAAATTGTAAAAATTAAAAAAACAATATATTTTTTTTCCATTTTTTATTAAAATATTTAAACTTGCCAATTAAAATACAATCTTTTCATATTTGAAAAGCTCCCCATAAATAACCTTCCTAAATAGCCTCAAGAGTTAGCTCAAGCGGTCGAGCAACCGTAGTTAGGCCTCCCGGCAAGTGAGGTTGCGGGATCCATTCTCCTCGACCCTCTTGGGGTTAGGTATGAAGTGTAAACTGGCGCGTGAACCACATTGAAAAAAAAAAAAAACCTTCCAAAAATTTTATCACTGGTAAAGAAGATGATGACAAAGCTATAATTTGCAGTGATCTGTGACTAGCTCCCAATAAATGACCTTCCAATTGAAATTAAGACCTTCAAATCTTATCAAATAAAGACCTTCAAATTTTATCACTAAAGACGATAATGGCAAATTTTATCAAATAAAGACCTTCCAATTTTATCACTAAAGACGATAATGGCAAAGCTATTCGCAGGGATCTGTGACGGCGAGCAGAAGACAAAGTATGACTTTGAAAAGAAAAAAACGGCGAGCCATAGAGATTTCTTTTTTCATAATAAATGACGAACAGTGTTTAATATGGACAAAAACATATGAACCGAGTAAAAAGTGTATAATACAGTAGGTACTTCGCATATTCACGGACATAAGATTTCCCCAGGATTTTGAACGTACAAAGATATAGACAGAAGCTTCCCCTTCAATGGAATTTAGATGCGGTCTGTTACTTAGAACAGTCCCGCTGCTTCTGAGTCACTACTCGTTTCTTCACAGTCTGATCCGCTGCCATGACTAGCAAGAACAAAGCTTTCGATGTCGAACGTTAAAGAAGTGCTACCCGGCACAGGCTCGTTGTCGGGCACGAAGGGCGGCCTGCAAAGGCTTTCGATAGAATCCCAGCAGAGTCCTGAGAAAAAAACATGGCCCTTCACATCTAAGGACCCGTTGCGGGATCCCAATCTTCTCCGAGGGTCCTTCTCCAGCAGCCTAACAATCAGATCATGGAGACCCGAATGGGAGCCCCTCAGCTGAGGCTTCATCCATAGGATTCGCCGGTAGGTCTCCTTCCTGTCGGAGCCCCTGAAGGGAGTCTTCCCATACGACATCTCGTACAACAAAACCCCTAGAGACCACCAATCCACCGAGAAATCATGGCCGCTGCCGCTTACAATCTCGGGAGCCACGTATTCTTCCGTCCCGACAAAGGAGTTGGACCTTACTGAACTCGTGCTTGTCGTGCTAATTCCGTCTTCGCTTTCATTAAAACGCTGGCGCCAGGAACCAGGCTTTTTCTGCTGGGAGAGTCGCAGTACACAACTCAAGCTTTGCCACGCTCTCAATAGACGCGGGGAATTACATCGCCCTTCTTCTTGTTCTTGTGAGATAATTGCACACGATTGCTTGCTGCAAGGAATCGGGAGCCTCGTAGAGAGATCGAAGTCGGTGAGCATGATATGCCCGGTACTCTGTACGAGGATGTTCTCCGGCTTCAAGTCTCTGTAAACAATCCCCTGTTCGTGAAGGTGCTCCAAAGCCAAAACCACTTCGGCGGCATAAAACCTGAAATCATCATTCCAGCCATAATCACACATGTGTTCCAATAACAATAAGGTAAAACCAGAATGGGAAAACATGAGTATATATTCAAAGAATACTCACCGAACGGCGGACTCAGAAAACATCTTGTCTGGCTGAATTTGCCTGAGACGATGAAGATCGCCTCCCGGGCAGTATTCGACGGCCCAACCGACAATCTTGTCAGTCTCAACTTGAGCAATGAGAGATGGCAGGAAGGGATGTTGTAAGGAGGAGAGAATCTCCCTCTCCCTCTCTATACCTCTCTGTCTATTAATGCCGGATCCTTTATCAGCTAATTTGCTTATGACCTTCAGAGCAAAGGGATGATCGCAGCCATTCCTTAGAACCATAAACACAGTGCCAGTTGCCCCTCGACCAAGCACCCGAATAGCCCTTATTTCTTCCATCGGCGTGATGATCTCCGTGTTGGGCTTCATTTTTTCATTATCATCGCAATCATAGCTTGCAGGCATCCGGACTGTATATGATCTGAATTAAGAAACGAAACACCCAGCAGTGAGTCGCGCATTGGAGACTGATAGCTGTGGAGGAAGGAGAAGATTGGGCGTACCAAACGGAACGAATCGTCGGGAGGCATTGTACTAAGTTACATTGCAGAATTTGAGGAGTAAAGTAGAGATCAGGACATGCGTATTCACGTGCAGGGGAAACAAAGTTGGAGGAGAATATTTTAATAATATTCAAGCTGTGATAGGATGAGAATATCATTTAATGTGACAGTAAAATAAAGTTTGTTAGCCCTGGAATCTCTACCAGTCTCACGCTCGCATACCGATACCTATACCATACTGATCGTGCTCTCACCAAATCTATTCCATGCCTCAGAGAATTTATACGGTGACGTTAAGGGTAGGGCACGGTTCATGACTTCTCAACTACGGTTAAATTGTTCGGCCATAGGCATTTTGGTTGTTTCCAAATAATTGATTTTCTTTCTTATTCTTTTTCATCGATCGTTCCTCCTTGGTGAGAAGCAACAGGTGGAAGGTTCGAATTTCTTCGTCCTCTGTGAGTAATAATGCTCATGCAAAGTACAGATCTCTTTACTCAAGCAATCCGCTATATAAATCATTAAGATAACTTTTTATTTTTTATTATTATTTTTCTATTACTTTGGCCAGAAACAACTTATTAATGCCTGCATATATGTAGTAGCTAAGAAACATTTCACTTCCAATTAAATTAAAATAGAGTTTATCATTGTTTAATGAAAATTTTATAATTTTTTTTAATCATTTGAAAAATAATTTATTAAAAAAACATTTTTCCTTTTAAATTGAATGATACTTTTAACTCCGTAAAACACATGTTAAGCTCCAGCTGGGATGCTAGAGAGACTCAAGGTGGCACGCCCTTCCATGCCACCTATCCCAAATGGTTAGAGTGTGGTAATTACCCTAGCACTATAAGTTGTTGACATTGCATCTAGATTTTTTGCATGGTACCATAGAAGTTTAAGACTCTTCCTAAAAAGGGTGATTTCATTACGAAATTAGGGGGATTTCATTACGGAATTATAGATAAGAGGACGCTGATTTCATTAAGAAATTCATATATTTAAAAATTATTTGAGATCTGGTTGTTAGACCATAACAAATGGCAATAAGAAGTGAGTTGAACATATAAAGAAAGTAGGACAAAGAGACGAAGATTTACATAGGAAAAAAAAACATAATCAGGCAGAAATATTTGAAGATCTGTCTACTTTAGTAGCACGTGAAATAAAGAGAACATTGTATGAGAAACTGTATGAGAAATTATGTGTAAAAAATTGTATTTTTCACTCCTTATTTTTACTAGTAAAAATAATGATATTTGGGTCATTAAGATAAGAATAGGATTACATATAGACAATTTATGAGACATTGTCTTAAATGGGTTTGAAGAACCCACCAATCATGTCCCCTATGAGGCCATGTCTTAAGATCACAAGGATCAACTCATAGAAAGTCATAAGGATGATGCAACAACATTGTCTCTCATTCAACAAGCCATGGATGAGAAGCTATTTTCAAATATTGCAGTAACAACTAGCTCAAAAGAAGCTTGGGACCTATTTTACAATCATATGTATAATGTAAGAGGGAGTAACACCAATCTAGAGTGTTCCATCTGTTAAAAAAGCACCTATCATAGTAGTGGTAGAAGATACAACAAATGAAATGATAACTACAATAGTCATGGACACTACTCAGAAGATTGAAGAACATGATCAAGTTGAAGAAGGAGCTAAGTGCAAATCAGAGCATGGTGAATCCCACTATGTTGATACACATGTGGATGATGAAGTTGTTGATGAAGAAATTGCATTTGCATCAACTAAATCCCACTATGTAGATGCATAGGTGGATGAGAAAGACAAAGATGATAATGGTATTGAAGATGATGATAGAGTTGAGGTAAAAGCAACCATAGAAGTTGCATGTCAAGCAATTGAAACAACAAAAGTAGAATTTGAATTTAGTTATAAAGAAGACAATGAAGTATATGCATTTTCAATAAACATGATTACCACGAAGACACAGATGAATCTATTGAGAAAGAAATCCAAAAGTTTGATGAAGAGATTCTAGCATGAGAATCAAAGGTTGTAAGAGGATTAAAGAGTGTTCCTGAGAACACAAATGTATTTGAAAACGATTTATTTGAATTTGCAAGTATAGAAAACGAAAAATGCAAACAAACATAAGAAATGTTGAAGATGAGTGTAGTACTAAAGAACATAGATGAAAAACTTGTAGCAGTGATGAATATTGTAGAAGAGGTTAGATATGATGCGTAGCATTTCATCAATGAAGTTGGTTTGCCTGCTGAGAAGCAGATTATATTCTAGTTACAGAAGCAGAGTATATTGTAGCTAGTACCAATTGCTGAGAAGTTGTGTGGCTTCGAAAGCTACTTGTTGGGTTGTTCAGTGAGAAGCTTGAGACTACTGTCATGAGTCTATGACAATCAGAGCTGCATTAAGGTCTTAGAAAACCCTTTGTTTCATGGCAAGCCAAAACACATTGAGATGAAATACCACTACATTAGAGACATGGTCCAGAGAGGTGCTGTAATAATTCAGTACATTGATACTAATGAGCATATAGTAGATATGATGACTAATAATTTGTCCTTAATGAAGTATAAGTACTTCCGAGACAAGCTTGGTATGGAAGAGAATGCCTCCCTCACTAAGAGGGAGTGTTAAAGTTGCAACATCATGGGTCATTCTTCAAGCCAATCTTGTGCACCAAGATTGGGCCTCATGTGTTGAGGTAGTTCCTTAGGGAGCCTGAGTTGGACTCAGTGAACTTGGAGTAGATTCTTTATTTGGACTCAAGAATGACTAAGCCTTATGTGTGAAGGTTCATCCTCATGTTTTGAGGTAAGTTATTTGTATGTCAAAGTCATGATGTTCTATAGTCTTGCTTGTCAAGGATAAAGTCTTGTGTGTCAAGACAGATCCTCATGCATTGAGGTGGTGCCTCATGTGTTGAGGTAATGCTTTTCATGTCAAAACATGAATCGTGTATGATGTACTGATAACCATGGTATTAGAGATGGATGAGCTATTAAGTCTCCTCTAGAGACTGGACACCTCTAGGGTAAATTACTTTAGCATATGATCACTTGGAACAATAGTAGAACAAGATGATCACATCATTGGAAAAATCTCCTTAGTATATTTGATATGATAGATAAATTAAAGTTGGCTCATGTAGACCATGCAGATAAATCAAGAGATAAAGATAATATGTAATGAGAATAGAGAGGGCTCAAACTGGTCACTTCAGTGATGATAAAGACTTCAATTAAATAAGAGAGAGCTCAAATTGTTAACTTTAGTGGTGTTAACAAGAAATACTTTAGTTAATTAAATGAGAACTTGAATTGTTCACTTCAATGATGTAATCAAGAAGGAATTTAGCTAAAAGAGTTAACTAAGTGTTAATAAAGAAGATCTATTTAACTAAAGTATTTTGAATGATGACACTTTAGTTAAACTAAAAGACGATATGTTAGTTGTGAAACTTGAGTTAAACTAAAAGATGACACTTAGTTTATGACACTTAGGTTACAACACTTATGTTAAAACACTTGAGTTATGACACTTGCATGACGACACTTAGCATCATAACTAAGTGGTCTAGCATTTAGTTGGAAGGTGAGTTCATCCTGAAGTTAGAAGAGAAAAGATATCTGTCAAGACTAAAAAGTACGCGCAGTTGTTATGCAGGATTGATGAGATCGAGGTGAAGAGAGAATTATTCAATGAAGGAATTAGTTATTCTTTGCATGTTGCAAAAAGGTGCGAATTGGTTTTGTGATGGTTGTGTTGTTGGGTTCTTCAATGATTCTCTCTTGTCTCTTGTTCTGATATTGCACCAAGGGTGCTTGGTGTTTCTCTTTGATATTGCACCAGGGGTGCTTGATGTAATATGCTCATTGTAAATACATTCTCTACTATCTATCATTATACTAAGGAATATTTGTTGGGGTTTTCTCCCTCATTTTTTATAAGGTTTCCCCAGGGTAAATTGTGTGTCTCATGTGTGAATGCTTATTCAGTAATTATTAAATTGTTTCAAGTAATACTATAATTCCACAATTAATATCAAAATTCAACATGGTATCATAACTCAAGGCATGAATAAGTTAAGTTTTGTAGTCAATATTGAGCCTACATTTATCCTGAGAGGTAGAAGTTGATCACAATACTTGAAGAATAATGGCTTCAATCTCAGTAAGAACAGAAAACTAACTTGAAGGAACTTCAAACTTCAATACTTGGAAGGCCAATATTTTGAATATACTGGAAGAGCATGATATGTATCCAATGTTGTTTAAAAGCCTACTTGTAAATATGTGTGGACTACTTTCAAGAAGAATCGAGCCAATGCAAATATTATCATTTATGATTTCGTGAAAGACAATTTGATGTCAGTTATTACTCCATTGAAGATTGCGAAAGAGTGCTTCGAAAATTTGACCAATCTTTATGAGAAGAGGGATTCTAATCATAAAAGAGCCTTGAAGAACAAGTTTCATAATATGAAGTTGGAGAAGAACGAATATGTGGTTTCCTTCTTTACAGAGATATCTCAAGTAAGAGATCAGCTCATGATCATTGGAGTAACTATTGATGATGATCAATCCAAACATATTGTTGTCAATGGTCTTCCATCATCATGGGAGACATTCTTGGCCACTATAAATGGTCAATAAGTGCAACCAAAATTTGAAATATTGTGGCATGATTGCCTACAATAAGAAGGGAGAATTCAAAGCAATAATGCTTCCTCCAAAGAAGATGTCCTTTCAGGCTTACAACAAGGATCAAGAGAGGAAAGAAATCCATTTATCAGAATAAGTTTCCTCATCAAAAGGAAAAATAATACAACAAGAACTTTGATAAGTCCAAAGTCAAATGTTTCAACTTCAATAATAAGGGAGTTATGAGAAAAGAAGAGAGGAAAGTTCGATTGTAGGTTTCACGCTTCTACTGCTACAAACGATGAGCCTACAAAACTGAATTATTCCAATGATCAAAACACAAGGGAAGAGTACTATATTGTCTCCGCTCTATCTAGTTCTATTACCACGAGTGCTGACACATGGATATTGGATAGTGGCACATCCAAACACATGATTGGATATAGGACCACTATCATAGATCTGAATGAAAAGGTGTTCACCTGTCAGGTGGATCTTGGAGATAATACCACCTATTCAATCCAAGGAGTTGGATCCACTTCCTTTTAGATGAATTCAAAAGGTGTACTCCACGTTGATGATATTTTGTATGTTCTGGGTCTAGAGAAAGATCGCATGTTTGTTTCAGTTCCAAAAGATAAAGGTTTCAAAGTAATCTTTATGGACAAGTGCTCTAGTGGCCTACGAATACAGACTTGAATTCTACAGGTATGATTGGAGTTAGAGAGTGAGGTCTCTCTAAAGTTCTTGGAAATTCCATCAAAGTAATGATCCATGACACAATTATTCCTTGTGATCTATGGCATAGGAGGTTTGGTCATGTCCATTTCAAAGTGCTACCTGGCTTGCAAAAGTTGGTAAAAGGGATAATAATACAACTGAATGTACCTTACAACCCCAGTAGAATGGGGTTGTTGAATAAAAGAACATAGAAATCTGTGAGGATGCAAAATCTATGATGTGTGATCAAGATATTCCTACATCCTTATTGGTAGAAGCCTCCAACACTAATGTAAATATTCAGAACATAATCCCTCATGTTATTCTGGGAGAAAAGACTCCTAAAGAAGTTTTCACTGGTGAAAAAACCAGATGTTGGACACTTTTTCGGTTGTCTTGTCTACATTCATGTGCCAAAAGAGAAGAGGACAAAGATGGAGCCATCTAGAAATAAAGGGAAATTTGTTGGTTATAGCGAATCCTCCAAAGCTTATAGAATATATGTTTCAGGACAAAGACACATTGAAGTCAGCAAATATATGAGATTTCAAGAAGAGTTTCCCTTCAAGTGTTATATGTTAAAGCATAATACCACCTAGTACCATGGTCACATACCACCTAGGAAATTTTTTCATTTTTTTTGTACTTATTTCATATGGTCCAAACCTTGGTTATGTTGGTCTAACAAGGTATTTGGTGGTTTTGGACTCATTAATGCACCCAAGAACCCACACTTGATCATTCACGAGACTCACAAACCCTCATTTAAGATTTCTCAGTCCTTGGGATGCTCCCACTCCTTAAAACATGGAACTAGTTTGACCAGAGGTGCCCATGCATATTATTTGAGTGTTTTTTTCTCTTTTGGACCATTTATTGCTTCCTAAAGCCACTCCAACTCACCCATGCACTCCAACATGCCCAGAATACACTCATTTATTTCATAGAATGCTTCGCCCACATTCATATGGCCATTCATGACCATTTGAGGTATTTTGGGAGCTCATTGGTCCACCTAGGGGGGTTTGAGGTCCAATCTAAGCCTGCCACATGTATGCCTCCAATTTTCCTCAAAAGGCTAAAAATTTTCTCCAATTGTATTATAATGATGTTCTAGACATATTTACATGTTGTACAGTAATATAAACTTCAGTTATTGGCACTATTCCTATGTGTTAATTTTGTTCTTTTCACTATTTTTCTGCATAGTTTATGAAATTATTGATTTGTGAGGATTCTCTTAGCTCCTAGATATTTCTGTAAATCATATTTTCACATGGTATCAAATATATTTTGAGTTGCAAGTTGAATTCAAAGAGTTTGAGTTGCAATCTAGGGCCCCCTCCAGAAAAATTTGAGTGTTTGCATTGCAGGTGTTCCAGTGTCTTTGTCACTCTGTGCGTAAGCAGAAATGGATCAGAATCATGTCTTGATTACCCCATTCAATTATTTTGAATGGAAGGACAAAATGGTGATCCAATTGAGGTTGAAATGCCTCTACAGAGTAACTATGGTGAATGAGAACAAGCCCAACTCTGCTATGGAAAATTCCAAGTATTTCAACATATTGGATGAAGCATTTGTGATGCTTTGTCTAATTATTTTGAGGAATCTTATATTTCATGTAGATAGTCTGACAACACCCAATAAAGTGTGTCTCAAGCTTGAGTTTTTGGAATATTGATGAGATGAGAGGACACCAAGTCGAAAATGAGTTGATCACATTGAGCCCAAGTCACTTTGAGACAATCCAAGATTTCTTCCCAAAGTTCAAATCCTCGGTACTCCAAATGAAATAGTGTGGCATTGAGAAGAAATATGATCAACTGATATTTTCCATTCTTTTGAATCTAGGACCTGAGTATTCATTGTTTGTCTCCACATTCCACTCAGGAAAGTTGACAGTTCAAAATTGGAGAATTCCTACCCTGGCAGACTTCATGGAGTATTTGACTCAAGAAAAAGACAAATTGGTGAAAATGGGTACCATTAAGCCCTTGATGCAGGTGTTTTGAATCAATCCAAAGGCAATAAGAAAGCCAAATATTTGAATCAACAAGAGAAGAAGAAGAAGGAGAAGCCCAAATCTTCAGATGGGGGTTTGAATCCTAGCAAGGATAAAGAGAACAATAAGCAAGAGAAGACAAAATCATTTATTGTCACAAAGGTTGGAACCCATAGAGTGAATGCACGAATAAAACCATTAACATGATGGAACAACTCCTTGAGAAGAACAACATCCCCATGCAAGAAGGCGCAAGGAAGAAAGAGGGAAGTTCAAGCTCAGAGAACAAGGATAAATGCCATGCACTAGTTGTTGGATCTTGTCGTTCTTCCTCCTTCATCATATATTTAGGTGCCTCAAGGAACATGGGTTCCATACAAGACTCCTTCTAATCCCTAATCCATATAGTGGTCCATCCATTCTCATGGGTGATGACTCTAAGATCCAAGCCAGAGGGATTGGAATTATCAACTTTGACAATGGGTACTTCAACAATGTGTTGTATGTGCTTGATTTTGCAACAAACCTACTCCTTGTCTATAAAATGACACACACAGGTTTAGCCAAGATGGTAAAATTTACTCAATATTATGTGGATATTACAGAAATTTCTACAGGCCAATTTGTTGCAGTGAGTTTTGTTGACCATGATTTGAGGATGTATAAGTTCTCTCACTACCTACCTTACTCCCAAGGGAATGCAATCCTATCACATGCCAATGAAACCAAAAAACTATGGCACGAGAATTTTGGACACCTCAACTACAGGTACCTTCAAGCACTTAGAAAATAAATCATGGTTGAAGGGCTTCAAAGCATCAAGTTTTCCAAAGGCACATGCAAAGGGTGCATAGTGGGGAAACATGTTGAGCACAAATATGACAAGGGAAAGGCAAGGATGGAAATCCAAGTGCTTGATTTGATCCATTCAAATATGATAGGGCCTCTTCCCACACCTTCATATGGAAACTCCAGGTATGTTTTGACTTTCATAGATGATTTCTCAAGGTACAGTTGGGTGTATTTTCTCAAGCAAAAAAAAATAGTATTTGAGACTTTCAAATTATTCAAGTCTTTAGTTGAGAACATGAGTGGGGATAAAATAAAGGTTCTTAGGATTGAAAATGGAAAGGGTTATGTCAACAATAACCTACAAAAACTCTGTCAAGAAAGTGGAATTCATATGCAACATCTGTGCCCTACACACCACAACAAAATGGTGTTGCAGAGCGCAAGAATAGAGCTCTGGAAGAGATGGCTACATCCATGATGGAGGATAAGGATTTGTATCCTGAGCTATGGGATGAAGCCATCAATTATGAAGCATATGTTCAAAACAAATTTCTACACAAATAATTGGAAGAGAAAAATCCATTTGAGGCTTGGAGTGGTCACAAGCCCAATGCTTCTCATTTCAGGGTTTTTGGCTCAAAGGCTTGGGCTAGAATTCCTTCTGAGAAAAGAAAGGACTTGAAAAATCAAAGAAAGGAGTCCATAATGGTTGGATATTCTGAATATGCAAAGGGATACAATATATTTTATCCCTCATATCAGAAAACATTCATTGAAAGAAGTGTACAGTTCGAAGAAGAGCCCATGCGGGAGATCAAACTTGTCAAGGGGGATTGCTCACACCCTCCACTAAATGATGATGTAAGTGAAGATTCTTTCTCTGATTTTTCTGATTCTGATATGGAAGATGAATTTTACGACATGCATGTAGATCATGACTCACCCATAAGTCCAAAGTGGGATGAGAAAACCATACAAGTAGCTGGTGATCTTGTTGGAGATCCACTAGACTCTAGGAAGACTAGATCTCAATTTCACAATGTTTTATCCACTTATGATTTGAATGATGTTTGGATCTGATTCTCAGTCATATCAGGAAGCCTCACTTGATCCAATAGGGAAAAAAACAATGCAATAAGATTTCAATTCTTTGCAAGACAATGCAACTTGGGAGTTGGTTCCTCTACCTTCCAAGAGAAAACTAGTGCAATGTAAGTGGGTTTATAGGACCAAAATGGTTGTTGATGGTTCTGATATAAAGTACAAGGATAGTTTGGTTGCCAAATTATTCTTTCAATTCCATGGAGTGGACTATACAGATACATTTTCACCGGTTGCAAAGATAGACTCTATCAGGCTATTTTTCGCCATTGTTGTATCTAAGCGACAGGAGGTGCACCATATGGATGTGAAGAGTTCTTTTCTTCATGGTGACCTTCATGAGGATATTTATATGTAGCAGCATGAAGGTTTCATTCATGATCCTTCACTTGTTGGCAGGTTGAAGAAGCTTCTCTATGGCCTCAAGCAAGCCCCCAGGGCTTGATATGCCAAGATGGACAATTTTCTTCCATCGCTTGGATTTGAAATATGACAATATGATCCTAATGTATATTTGAAGCATTTAGAAGGTTCATTTCAGATCATATTAATTTATGTTGATGATATTTTGATCACTGGAAGTTTCATTGCTGATATAGGTTCAATTAAGTCTTCTTTGCCCAATGTGTTTTCAATGAATGACCTTGGATTATTGAAACAATTTCTTAGCTTGGATATTGAGAAATATGATGTAGGTATCAAGGTCATACAATCAAAGTATGCTGCAGACCTATTATTAAATTTTAAAATGGCTAAATGTAAAGAATCCAAGTGTCCCTTCCTTTCAGGAGTGAAACTAGGTGGTTTAGGTTCATCTCCATTGGTGGACAACTCATTGTATCGATAGCTAGTTGGGAGCTTGTTGTATCTAACACACTCTCAACCTGATTTGTATTATGCAATAGGTGTTGTTGCAAGGTATATGCAGGATCCTAATGAGATCCACTGGAATCCCTCTAAGATGATATTGAATTATGTGAAAGGAACCAAACACTTCGGGACACACTATGTTGCTAGTTCTCTACTAGAACTAGTTGGATGTACTGATTTTGATTGGGATGGAGATTCCATTGACAGAAAGTCCACTTCAGGTTATGTCTTCATTCTTGAACATGGTCCCATATGCTGGTAAATTAAGAAACAACACACTATATCCCTTTCATTAGCTGAGGCTGAGTACAGAGGAGCAGTGAATGTAGGTACACAATGTGTGTGGTTGCGAGGCATTCTTGGAGAAGTTGGTTTTGCATTTGATTCACCCACTATCATTTGGTGTGACAATAAAAGTGCAATAAATTTTACTACTAATCCAATACAAAGATAGAGGAGCAACACATTGAGATACACATGCACTACATCGAGATCTCGATGCATGACAAGGTGATATCATTGCAGTATTGCCCATCTGCAGAGAAAATTGCTGACATCTTCACCAAGAGCTTTACAGAGAAGACATTCACCTATTTGAGGTCCCTCCTTGGAGTGGGTGACACATGGTGATGACTCATATTCACTTTTAGATTTTGCTCCATGTCCATTTTAGAGGGGAGGTTTTGTTCCCATGTGGTTTTCCTCCTTACCTTGGTTATGTGGACAAATAAATTTTTGTAAGAGGTGACTTGAGCCTTAGTTTCCAAGGCCTCAATTTTGATGTGGTTACATTAAGTCAGGCTTAAGCGGGGGTTTTAAAGAATCATACCACCTAGTACCATGGTCACATACCACTTAGGACATTTTCATGTGTTTTGTACTTATGTCATATGGTCCAAACCTTGGTTATGTTGGTCTAGCAAGATATTTGGGAGTTTTGGACTCATTAATGCACCCAAGCGCCCACATTTGATCATTTAGGAGACTCATGCACCCTAATTTATGACTATTAAGTCCTTGGGGTGCTCCCACTCCTTAAAATAGGGAACTAGTTTGACTAGAGGCACCCATGCACAATATTCGAGTGTTTTTGTCTATTTTGGACCATTTATTGCTTCCTAGAACCACTCCCACTCACTCATGCACTCCAACACACCTACCCTAACCTCATTTATCTCCTATCATGCTTCACCCATGTTCAAATGGCCATTCGTGTCCGTTTGAGGTGGTTTGGTAGCTCATTGGTCCACGTAGAGGGGTTTGAGGTCCAATCTAAGCCTGCCACATGTATGCCTTCAATTTGCCTCCAAAGGCTAACGATTTTCTCCTATTGTATTATAATTATGTTCCAGACATATTTACAGGTTGGAAAGTAGTATAAAATTTAGTTATTCGCACTATTCCTATGTGTTATTTTTCTCTTTTCATTTTTTTTCTACATAGTTTGTGAAATTCATGAGTTGTGAGGATTCCCTTAGCTCCTAGATATTGCTATGAATCATATTTTCACATTATAAATAAATTCAATGTGATTTAGATATGGAGGAGCATGAGACTCCCATGATGGGGGATCCAAGTTCTGGTTCTCCACATTCATATGTTGAGAGGGAGAAGCTAGAAGAGTCCTTAGATTCGCTTAATCCTAAAGAACCAGTAGAACTGGAGTAACGATATATCGATGAACCTCCTACTAAGAGGATATCTACATGGTGTTGAGACATTCTACAAGAGGCCGAAAATCATGGAGGCGCACTATTAGGCACATCAAAAGAGTGAAGGAGACATGAAATATATTCAGGATATGTAGCACAAATGAGTCACATCAATTATTCAAGACCTTCCACCTATGAGGAAGCTACTAAGCAAAAGGTATGGAAATATGCCATGGTGGAAGAATACAAATCCATTATGATTAATGATGTTTGGGAAGTGGTCCTTATACTTGAAGGGAAGTCTGTAGTAACTTCTAGGTGGATTTATAAAATCAAACATGTAGCAGATGACATTATTGAAAAGTTAAAGTAATATTTTTGTCTCGTGGTTTCTCATGGAAAGAAGGAATATACTCTGATGAGACATTCACTCTTATGTCTAGGTATGCCACTATTCAATCCATGATTTTCCTTGCTTCAATTCTAGGGTGGAAGCTTCACCAAATGGATGTGAACACCCTACCTTTATCAATGGTGAAGTTGAGGAAGAAGTATACCTACAACAACTTGAGGGGTTTGTAGTTCATGGGAAGGAGTCCCATGTATGTAAACTTAAGAAAGCCTTGTATGGGATTAAGGAAGCCCCAAGGGCTTGGTATTCAAGGATTGTCAGTTATCTTTAGAACTTGGGCTTATTCAAAAGCAAAATTGATCCAAACCTGTACTTCAAGAATGTGAAGAACCAACCACCGATCTTGGTTCTCTATGTTGATGACTTGTTCCTTACTGGAGAGTAACAACAGATGGTTCGGTACAAGAGGGAGCTCTCTTTTGAGTTCGAAATGAAAAACATGGGTCTTATGCACTATTTTATTGGTCTTGAAGTTTGGAAAAGGAAAGATGAGATATTTCTTTCATAAGAAAAGTACACAGCTGATGTGTTGTGCAGGTTTGGTATGATGGATTGTAAATCCATGTCTACACCAATGTTTTCTAATATGAAGAAACTACATGAGTCGAATTCTAGATTGGATCTAGTGGATCCTACTATGTATAGACATCTTACTGGTTCCTTGATGTATTTGATACATAGTAGACTAGACATATGTTATGCACTGAGTATATTAAGTCAATTCATGTATGAGCTAAGACATAGACATTGGGTTTCTATGAAGCACATGCTTAGATACCTTCGAGGTACTATTGCTCATAGACTCATATATGCCTCTATTGGAAGAGTGCCGCTACTTGGTTATGCCAACTCTAATTGGGGTGGTAGGATTGTGGATCGAAAGGGTACATCCATATTTTGTTTTAGATTGGGATCATCTATGATCTCTTGGTCTAGTAGGAAAAAAGGCTCTGTATCCTAGAGTACTACAAAAACAAAGTATATTGCAGCTAGTACCCCCTTTTGAGAAGTTGTGTGGCTTCAGAAGCTACTTCCTAGGTTGTTCGGTGATAATCTTTAGACTACTGTCATTCACTATGACAATCAAAGTTGCGTTAAGCTCTCAGAAAACCTTGTGTTTCATGACAAGTCAAAACACATTGATATGAAATACCACTACATTAGAGACATGGTCCAGAGAGGTGGCATAAGAATTCAATACATTACTACTAATCACTACTAATGAGCAGATAGTAGTTATGTTGACTAAGCCTTTATCCTTGACGAAGTATAGGTACTTTTGAGATAACCTTGGTATGGAAGAGAATGCCTCCATCGCTAAGAGGGAGTGTTAAAGTTGTAGCATCATGATTCATCCTCCAAGCCAATCTTGTGCATCGAGATTAGGCCTAATGTGTCGAGGTAGTGCCTTAGGGAGCTCGAGTTAGACTCAGTAAAGCTGGAGTAGATTCTTGAGTTGGACTCAAGAATGACTAAGCCTTATGTGTAAAGGTTAAGCCTCATGTGTTGAGGTAAGTTCTTTGTATGTCAAAGTGCTGATGTTGTACAATCTTGCTTGTCAAGGCTAAGGTCTTGTGTGTCAAGACAAATACTCTTGTGTTGAGGTGGTGCCTTATGTGTTGAGGTAATGCTTTGCATGTCAAAGTATGAATGGTGTGTAATGTACTACTAACCATGGTCTTAGAGATGGGTGAGCTATTATGTCTCCTCTAGAGGCTACCTACGTTTAGGGTGAATTACTTTAGCATATGACCACTTGGAATGATAGTAGAACAAGATGATCACATCATTGGAGAAATATCCTTAGTATATTTGTTATGATAGATAAATTAAAAAGTGCACATGTGGACCACACAGATAAATCAAGAGATAAATATAATATATGTAATGAGAATAGAGAGAACTCGAATTGTTCACTTTAGTGATGTAATCAAGAAGGACATCGGTTAAAAGAGTTAACTAAGTGTTAATAAAGAATATCCAGTTAACTAAAGTCTTTTGTATAATGACACTTTAGTTAAACTAAAAGACAACACTTAAGTTGTGACACTTGAGTTAAATTAAAATACGATACTTAAGTTATGACACTTGAGTTACGACACTTAGCTGAAGACACTTGAGTTAGCATCCTAACTAAGTGGTCTAGCATTTGGTTGGAAGGCAAGTTCATCATGAAGTCAAAAGAGAAAATATATATGCCAAGAATGAAAAGTATTGTGCAGTTGTTATGCAGGATTAATGAGATCAAGGCGAAGAGCAAATTCTTCATTGAAGGCATTTGTTATTCTTTGCATGTGACCAAAACATGTGAATTGGTTTTGTGTTGGTTGTGCTGCTGGGTTCTTTTATGATTCTCTCTTCTCTCTTATTCTGATATTGCACCAATGTTACTTGGTATTTCTCTCTGATATTGTACCAGGGGTGGTTGATGTAATCTGCTCATTGTAAAGACATTCTCTTCTATCTATCATTATACTAAGGACGATTTGTTGGGGTTCTGTCCCTCATATTTTAGAGGGTTTCCACAGGGTAAATTCTATGTCTCATATGTGAATGCCTATGCTTTGATTATTCAATTATTTCAAGTACTACTATAATTCCGCAATTAAAATCAAAATTCAACATATACCACTTTGAGTTGAAGCTTAGCTATTAAGATCTTTCTTTTGGTGTAGACGTCTCTCATGTTTTATTTACTTTGGCCCCACCTTTCATGATAATTTTCGTTGTGCAAGTTCTCCTTCCTTATATCCTATCGCTAGCTCATTTCCCCTTAAGCTTCTTGTGGCCTCTCTTTACCCCTGTCTCCAACTCTCCTTTGTCAATACCTCTTGCACAGTCCCGTCCCCTTCCCCTGGCTCAATATGGTTGGCGATGGAACACGAAAACAAGGGAAAGGTAATAGGGATACCACTTTATGTGCTCGGGTGAGAAAATAAACTTTAGCTCATTTTCAAAAGGAATATCCAACGCATAAATAGAAGTGAAATGGAGAAAGAATTCCTCAATAAAAAGAAGATTGAGTGCGCTATGAATAATTGAGTCTTAACATAGGAACCCGATACCAAATATTTGAAGATGGTCATGCTCTACTAACACATGAAATCCTTGATGGGTAAAGCTTTGGGAGAAAAGCATGAGGAGAACAACGAAATCTTGATGCAACTCGAGATACCAAGGTCTCTCTAATTCCTCTTTCCCATTTTAAATGATGAATAGTCAATAAATTGATTTCTAACTTTTCATAACTACCTACAGTAATATCCCATGGTCTCTCCAGTTCCACTTTTAAATGATGAATCGTCAATAAATAGCTTTCTTACTTTTAATAACTAACTAACCATAGCTATAGTTATAAAAAAATCCTTTACTTTTTTAAATTACACTCAAACAAACGAGCGCATTCATTAGATTTACTGTTTGATTTTTTAATATGAATTTACTTAGCTTGTACCATAAAAAAGAGGGCGCTTATTAAGAGGCAGAGAATAGTAGTTTCGATCATTTACTATCCTTTGGGTTTTTGGATGGGGCTGTAGCTTCAAACATGGGTGGAGCAGGATTTACTTTGGCTTTTAATTTGGTTTATTTTTTTCATTTCAAAATGGATTGTGGTCCTAGCATCAATATGGTTGAGCTACTTTCTTTCTGAGGTTTTATGTTTATTTATTTTTTTCATTTCAAAATGGATTGTGGTCCTAGCATTAACAACAGGGTTGAGCTACTTGCTTTGTGAGGTCTTATGTTTATTGATGTTGCTATGGGCCTTTCTTCTCTACATGTTTGTGGAGATTCTTTGTGATCATTAACTGGGAAAATTTCGAGCAATCTCTTTATGCTTTGAACCTGGATTCATGGTGTGACAGGATCTCTGATATCAGGGCCTGCCTTTCTTTCTCTTGACTTTCGACATGTCTACAGGGAGCACAATAAACCTGCCTTTCTTTCTGTGATACCAAATATTTGAAGATGGTCGTGCTCTATTGACACATGAAAGCCTTGATGGGTAAAGCTTTGGGAGAAAAGCACGAGGGAAACAACGAAATCTTGATGCAACTTGAGATACCAAGGTCTCTCCAATTCCTCTTTGTCCTTTCTTTCTCCTTTTAAATGATGAATAGTCAATAAATTGCTTTCTTACTCTTCATAACTACTTACAATGATATCCCATGGTCTTTCCAGTTCCATTTTTAAATGATGAATAGTCAGTAAATAGCTTTCTTACTTTTCATAACTAACTAACTATAACTATAGTTATAAAAAAATCCTTTAGTTATTTTAATTACAATCAAACAAACGAGCACATTCATTAGATTTACCATTTGATTTTTTATTATGAATTCACTTAGCTTGTACGATTGAAAAAAATGGCACTTATTAAGAGGTAGATAATAGTAGTTTCGATCATTTACTATCCTTTTGGGTTTTTGGATGGGGCTAGCTTTAAACATGGGTGGAGCATAATTTATTCTGGTTTTTAATTTTGGTATACTTTTTTCATTTCAAAATGGACTGTGGTCTTAGCACCAATAACAGGGCTGAGCTACTTGCTCGCTGAGCTACTTGCTCTCTGGGGTCTGACGTTCATTGTTGTTGCTATGGGCCTTTCTTCTCTACATGTTTGTGGAGATTTGTCTGTGATCATTTGTACTAGGCAAATTCCGAGGAAGTTCTTTCTACGTTGAAGCTGGATTCATGGTGTGAAAGAATCTCTGATATCAAACCTGTCTTTCTTTCTCTTAACGGGAGCACAATAAGAGCACATACCGTTTATCCAAGGAAGCACTTTCTTTGTCCTCCGTCCTTCTCTCCTTCACGGAACTTTATGAAGGAGAAATCATTGGGGGAGGAATGATTCAGCTCTTTTAAGAGTTTTTCTGCTTAATGGCATACTCATTTTTGGCTATTGAGTAGGGGCATCCAAGCCTCTTTATTTGTCAATGTCTTTGGGGATGTTTACATTTTTCTAAACCCCTTTGGGGGGTTGGAGTTCTCTCTACTCACCCCCTGTGCTTCCTTGGATAAGTTGGCATAGCTCTCGTTGGAAAATGCTGTGTGTACTTCTTTTTCTTTCAGCTTTTGAGTAATATTTTTGTTACTGCTATGTATAAGTTACCTTCAATTCTTAAATATAAAAAAACAACTTTTTTTTTCAATAGTAGTTAGCTTTATTAAATAAATTATTGACTACTAACATTAACTATTACATCTCAGAAAATATACAAAACAAAATAACCATTCAGAAAATATACAAAACAAAATAACCATTGCTAAGAGGTGGACATTGATTGCCAGCTGCCACTTTATTACGCCGTATATTGATTCGTCCTGATTATGGCACGTCAACCTTTTGACAATAGTCGTTGAGTCGTTAGCTTTACTAATTGCTTGACTACTCATATTAACTTTTACATCTATTAAAAATCCAAAATAATCATTAAAAATCCAAAATAATCCAGCTTCCCGTTTTAGTAATTACGCGTAAGACGTTTCCCTCATGGAATCATAGGTATGATTTTGACCAGTCGATTCATGGGCGCCGTCCAGATCAATTCGACGACGATTGCTATATACCTTGAATACTTAGTGTATGAACTTGATAAGGTAATATGCAGTTTTTTTGAATACTTAGTGTATGAACTTGATAAGGTAATATGCAGTTTTTTTGAGAAGTTTTTCTGAGTCAACTGTGAGAAAATAAGAATGTTTAACAATCCAAGATCATGACTCTGAGAAAATAGGAATGTTTCACAATTCAAGATCACGATGAATCTGTGGAAGCAAGCTCTTCTTGAACGAAAATCAAGATAGAGTTTTTAAGTTCTCAATTTTAGAAAGTAAAAGTTACCAACTATCCAAAACCATTCGAAACGGTTTAGATAAAGTTTTTAAGTTCTTGATATTAGGGTAAGAGTTACCAACCATCCACCATCCAGAACCGTTTCCGTCTGGTCATTGTTTGATTGTAGACGTTCGATTGGAAGGGTCCACATTTTGCAAAAATTGATATGTTCCTATTGGGAACGATTGGCCTTCGCCACTGCAACAATAATACGAAACCTTTGAGTAGCCCTGCAAATTTTTCGATGGGCTGAATGATCTTCCAGAATTCCCCGTTTGAAGTTTGAACTACACGGCAGTAGTTGCAGAAACATGATGTCATGCTTGGAGAGATAAAGCAACAGAACTGGTAGATATGGAGATGAGAGCGTTTAGAGAAATGCCTGTTTATTTCATCTGCCGTAACTAATCTTGCCCAGATATAACCTCAGTAACCTGGTGTATTCGTAGGTCTAGTAAGTTGGCTTTTGCATGAATTTAATATCATTAGGTCTAGTAAGTTGGCTTTTGACTAGGGACGACTAGCTAATGACTGAATGCGTGTACACGACAGCTACAAGATGAATGATTGCTGTCGCATGGTTATTAGATCTCAACACCCAACACCCAGTAATGAGTCTGTAGCAGTAAGCTCTTGCACAAGGTAATTAATTTTCTTCTATTACATCCACTCCAACCCAACTTCACTTTATCTGCACTGGATAGATAGTTTCAAATTCAAAATCCAGTATTTATTTTAAAAATAGTTGATATTACATTGCTCAAATCACACACTTTGGTTGTTGTTTATCCCACTTGATGCATGATTCCCTCTTCTGTTTCTGTCCCCACAACACGCATAAATACTCGTTGCGAGAAGCCCCATACACACTGCAACAATTTCTGTTTCTGTTTTATAAGGTGCTATTCATTTCCATTTGAAGACCGAACTTAGGTTATTGATCCAACAAAAAGACACACTTGAGCTACAATTAGTAGACGTTGATACCCAAAACTATAGTAGAGCAAGAACCACCTGAAGTTCGAGAAGAACTGGAACAAGCCTTGGCGACATGTGTGGAGCCATCAATTGCCATAGAGGTAGCTGACATTGAAATGCTAATGACATTAGAATAATCCCTAGAGAGGGCAGATCAATCACAAAGAAGATGCAGAGCATCACTATCTTTTATTATAAGAATAACTATCTAGAGCCTTATTTGTATATAGTGATAAATTGTCAAAACCTTGTTATTAATGATTTATGAAATTTAATTTAATAATTTAAATAAGATAGACAAAAGGTCACACCAAAAGTTGCTCATTGCTCAAGTCAATTAAAGCTTCATGAACCTACGATAGATTTGCACATTTGAGTTATTGAGAAACAACATGAATTGCAGCTTCCATGAAGGTGGTAGTGATAATATAATTTCAATCTCACAAATGTGGTTGTTCATTTCTAGTTGCAAAACAACTTGAGCCCAATGTTGTAGTTCTTATTGCAAATACTGTGGCAACAACACTTAGAACATGCTGTATTAACATTTCTTGATAAGAAAACTATATAGAAAAATATAATAACATCCAAAGAACGGGTTATTGTCTATATGGTTAAGAATAAAGTCATGGAGATTGAGATATAGATAGAAGACACAATTCTAACATACCCTTTTTGAAATTGGCCTATTGAAGGATGAACTATTGAAGTGGTGATTGGTATCCACCTCACTAGAGAAGGGGGTCATGTCATTACAAGAACATCATCACGCCATTCAACTTTGGCAAGAGTATCGGTTGACTATTCTCACAAAGCGAATGAACAATGGATTTTTATATGGATAGAAAGGAAGGAGGATCTGAGCTCTCTAAATATTGCTCATTAGTTGACAATTAAGGTGGAAAAGGTTGAAACAAGACTCAAGCATAAAATGTGCCACTTGGATCATAAATCTTTCCTTACATGTTCCATTCTCCCTTCTACTCAATCTACCTACAATCTAACAATTGATATCGTCACGATTGTGTTCTTTCGACATAGGAAAAGTATATAGTGTGGTGAACCCTCAACACATTTTGACATTATATTCCACTACCATGAGTAAGATAAGAACTTACTCTATGAAATTTATCAACAAAAAATTTTGCTACAAAATTAGATGAAACGAAATCCCAATCGAGTTATAAATCATATCTAGTTAACTTCTTTTGCATCATTCTTGAACCATGAAATTTAGTGGATCAATGCATTCACAAATTTGGAGATTATTGAGCATAATAATATCTTATGGGTCAGAGGGGAATATCATTAACCCTCTATAGTAATACATGAAATTGTACTAAAAATTTATTGTATTATCCCTTGTATCTAGTGAATTTAGCAAGCCACCATTGTTGACTATGCAAACCTAATACTATGAAAATAATTATAAGCCCTTCTTTGCTTGAAACTACTACTATGAAAACAATTAGAATCCCTTCTTTGCTTGAAACTAATACTATGAAAATAATTAGAAGCCCTTCTTTGCTTGAAACAAAGATGGGAAGCCTTGTCTTTTGTGCATAAAAGGAAGGAACCATTATCTTATTCTCACTTTGGATAGGTCTCAAATATATAATAATTTTTAAAACAACATGGTCCATATGGATTGGTATCCAATTTCATTTTAATATTCTTTGGTGTCCTTTTTAGAGAACAACAAGATGAATAAACAAATGATTGGGTTATTATACAACAGAGGAAGAGGGCCAATCTTCATACAACTTCCCCTATTGACATTAGCTCATTTAATCTAGAGGTTCTTTTATAGGCCTTAGTACTTCAGTCCCAATTCACCCGATCAATAGGTTTCCTCAGATTGGGCATGGAGTTTCAACTAATATATCACTAATATATCTTATCTAAGCCTATCTAACCCCATCTAGGAATACTAAATTTTTTTATTTTACATGAAGCAAATGGAAGGTACAAAGAGTAAATCTATTTCAAGTCTTCACCAACCACTCCATCTTACTATGATGATTAGAAAAACAAGTTATACAACTTGACGAGAACCCGTCATTGTTCTTGTTTTTTGGGGGGTCAATTTAAGTAGTTGTTTTTGCCTTTGTTTCAAAAAGTGTGTATACTGGTAGCACCATTTTTCATTTCGAGCCATTGCTTTGAGATTTTCAAAATTATTGGTCATAAAAAACTAGAATGTTTCGTTACATGCACGTTTTTTCAAATTTTACAAAAAAAATTACATTTAGTACCTAGTTACAATGCAAAAAAAATATTTTTGAATTTTTTAACATTTAGAAGCTAATAAGAATGAAAAATAGGTACATTTTGGAAGGTTTTTCTATAAACATTTCTCTTAAATAACTCATTTTTTGGGAAAAAAAGAAGAAGAAAGAAAACAAAGACATTTAAACCAGTTTTAACCTTTTTCAGCTATTTTGTGCGTAAAAATGATAGCATTATTTTCCATAAGTGTTGATTCACATAAAATCAACAAAAATTATACCATATAGTTGTAAATAACATATGAAAAAACATAATAGTTATTCTGAAAATAAAATCTTAAAGTCAAAATATTACATAAATATCTTATCAAAAACTTGTCATGTTTGGCATTTTCCTCAACACCATGAAACTAATCAAGAATATCATGTAGACTAAAATCTAAGTTTGACATTTTCCTCAACGTGATGAAACTATTCAAGAACATCATGAAGACAAAAATATTCATTTAAAATTGCATTTTCTACTGCTTGGCTCTCTTACTGGACCTCATTATTTTCTGCCATTGGGTCTTCTACTTCTGGGAAATGCCCAAAGCAATCATTTCCAAACATCGCTTTTAATGGTGGTTTAGGCTCTTTTGAAATCTTTGCCACAAGTGACTGACGGAATTCTCCTTTCTTCAAACCAATTTCATGCATTTGATCCGGAAGAACTTTCATAGCATTAATTCTTTGCTTTATATAATTAGACTGTAATGGATCATTATCTATGGATATGCAATTTCTTCCTTTTTATAAGGAGCATGTTATTGTTGTACCTAATCACCACATGCATAAAAAAATAAAGTTAAATAGCATAATGAAACATAAATTTTAAAAATATATAGATAAATATAGATTAATGAAACTAGTTTCATATGTAATATAAAAAATATTATGTGATCCTGAGAACAAATCTAAAATTCAATCTCCTTCTTTTGAAAATGTATCTATGAGATAATTAATCAATGCTTGTGGCTTCTGGTAAATGTTTACAATCTCTCATTTCAAATCTATTTCTGCATATGTCGAAATTTTAACCACAACATTATACGTCAATATTTGACTATATTTTCTTTCACTCCTTTCATTGATTAAAAGAGATTCGCAAGTCTCATATTTTGTCCAACATGCAAGATGTATACTTTTAGTATCACTCATAAATGGATCACTGCTCGAGCTATGAATATTAGGCTTATGTCTATAACACAATTAAATAAGAATCTAATTAACTTATAGAAAAATAAATTTCATTTCTAATTTCAAATGATTAATAACACACTACAATTAACTTACCAATATAGTTGCTTCCTTGAATTTTCTTTATCCTTGAGGGTTGTTAGCACTGCTCCTCCTTGTACATTTGAATGGAATACAAGAAATCTCCATAGAGGTGATGTTGTGACATCGATAAATCTCAAAACTACTTTATTGAATAATTGGTAAGTATAAGGCTCACACTCATAAGTAATGTTTTTGATATTGTATCCATGAGGGATGTCTGCAATTACGAGGGAGTACTCCTTCTTAGGAACAATATTTGCAATGTTTTCACAATCACCAACAATCACTTTATATTGCACAGTGTCCAGCCCATTCCCAAAGTGATTATCAAGGCTATCATCAAGTTAGACATTTGTGAGCCATTTCCTTCTTTGTCGTTCTATTTTGGCTCTTTGGATATGAATTTTGAAAGACTCTGGTACTGAACTCTTCTTTGGAATATTTGAGAAAAATAATAATATGTATAAGTAAAAAAAATATAAATGAATTGTATTGCAAATTAATTAAATAGAATATATCATAAATCAACATAAATTTTTGTATGCGACAATTTTTTTTCTCACACAACAGGATTTGAACCCGAAATCTGACGATAGAATCCGATGACATCCAACGTATCGTATGGATGTGTCAGACAGCAATGAGGAAAAGTACTGAGCCTTTTGAATTATTTTAGCGCCGTCGAATTTCTGACGTCGTAGGCGTAGGTTTTTCGACGGAGATGTTGTCGAAAAATGTGACAGCTATATCGTTAGATTTTCGACACTAGTTCGTAGGTTTTTCAATGGATATGTCGTCGAATTTCCAACACTAGTTCGTAGGTTTTTTGACAGATTTGTTGTCGGATTTTCGACACTAGTTCGTAGGTTTTTCAACATTAGTTCGTAGGATTTTCGACACTAGTTCTTCCTTCTATGGAGATTGAATATCACGAGTCACAAGGAGTCCTCTATCTAAGGGGGTATGCACTTTACATAAGTGGTTGGCAATGAATTCCAACATCGTCGATCCTTCCACTTGGCGATTGATCTCAGTCCTTAATCACGTGAAGACTGGTTGTACATTAATTTGGGGTTTTTTTCACAATGGTGCCAATTCAAGAGCCTAAACTCTTGGCACATTCAGAGCATGGGTCTTAGAACATTGTAGCATTGCAAAATTTCCCTTTGGCTCTCCTCTGGGACTTTACATTAGGTAGCAGGTGGGTTTAAGAGGAAATTGGCTCTTTGTACTCTCGTTTTCCTTGAGACTATTATTGGTGGTTTTATTTGCAACATTTTTTTTTTAAATTTTGGGCTATGGTGAAGAAGTGATCAATCCAGTCCATGCAACGATGGTAAGAAAAAATTATTTTCTACAGGTTTATTTTTATTCTTATTAGTCTTGACTCAATATTCAGTCCACACAACAATGGCAAGAAAAAATTATTTTCTCTAGGTTTATTTTTATTCTTATTAGTGTTGACTTAATATTCATTCGAGAGGTTCTAAGCAAAGGCATTGTCTATAGGATGGTGCTAACCCCATTTTTGGAATCGTGAGCTTGGGATGTTATTTAGTGGAAGCGTCTCAATCTAAATTCTTGGTAAAATATTACTTATGTTATTTTCTTCTGGTTTTTGTATTTCGTTTCACAGCCCCTGGGTTTTGTAAGTAAAAGAGTATTTTCATTCTTTGCCTAGGTACTCGGAGAACCTGGTGGCCATGGATGACACAAAATGGGGCTTTCCCTTTAAGGTACGAATTTATACCCCTCCATTTGAATCAGGTTTTCTTATTTGGTGTTTTTTGGTAAGGTAAAAAAAATAGTGGAAGCCCTTAGAGCTAATGCCCAAAACGTAGCGGCACTCTCCAGGCTATTATTCATAGAGATACCCTGATAAAAAATCATTTCCATAGGATTTAACGATGGGTTGTTTTGTATGTAATTTTTTTTGGAAGAAACCCTCAAGTCACTCTTCGAGTCTACAACAAATAATCATTAAGAACAAAAATACTCTATGATAATCTAATCATCATATCTAAATACTCAATGATCAGCACACTACACACTACTCGTTTTGATAAGCTGTGAGCTTGGGTCCTTTCACTAAAAAGTGTTCAGGAAATATTTGATGTTATATAACATTTTAGGTTTAATGTATTATTTAAAAAATATATATATTTTTCTTTCGGAATTTTCCATCCTAATGGAGGTAGGGTGGTCTCCTGGATCCTTCGAATCTGTCCACTATTAATTCATGCAATAAATGTAATTGTTCATAGAGAAAATGATCCCAAAAGCTTTGATAAAAGCGTCCTCTATAGCAGGTATATAAACAATGAGTATCAATCTCTATTTCCTATATAAAGTGGCATAAAATCATTTTCATTATGTGTAATATCCTTCATTGGTTTTATGCCAGTATTTAGATTTCCAGCAACTCTAATATTTGTCCAATACTAGAATAGAATTTGAAAGGATGAAAAATGATGGTATCCCTTGGATTAAATGATACAATCTTATTCAACAGAATTCAGTCTTAAAAATTCTTAGTTTGCATAAAAATTCTTAGTTTGCATAGAATAAAAATTCTTAGTTTGCATAGAAAAAATCTACTAGACAATTCTTTCAGAAAAAAATTGCATTATGCTTTTTAACTAAGAGTTGGAGATCTAAAGGCTGCAAAATTTTTTGTAATGGAAATGACATTAGAGATCTAAAGGCTACAAAATTCTCTGTAATGGAAATGAAGTTGATATCATGATCGACTTCATTTTTACTTCTCTTCTTTTCATCATAAAAATGATTTGCAAATGCTTTTTTTTCTAAGTTAAATGGTTACGCATACAATGTGAATAATGCTAAAAAACCTACAACATCTTTTAGGCAAATGCCTGATTTATTTATGTGAGGAAAATTCCTAATTTATTTATTTTCCAATTTTGGACATGTGTGATGTAAATAAAGTCTAGTAATTTGAGACTTTTACATTTTAATTTTCTTTTCTATTATAGTGATGATTTTTTTTTGTTTTATGGACACGTGTGATGTAAATAAAGTCTTGTAATTTGAGACTTTTACATTTTAATTTTCTTTTCTATCATAGTGATGATTTTTTTGTTTTTTTATTGTAGCATTAAATATTTAAATTTGTAATTAAAAATGAATCATTTATGATATTATCATAAATTTACTTATTTTCCAATTCTCTACATGTGTGATGTAAATAAAGTACATGTAAATACACTGTAGTAATTTGAGACTTTATGTTACATTTTATTTTTCTTATATTTATTTAGTTTTTTTTGTTTAATTGTAGCTTTAAATATTTAAACTTGTATTTAAAAAGGAATATTTTATGATATTATCATGAAGAATGCATTCAAAATAAGCTTTTTCAGATTTTTGGTAGTGGTTACCTCGTAACTCTGCAAATCTGCATCGTTTTGGGGCATATGGGGCATATTCACTTTATACCTAGATACATCTCTTCAAAATCAAGTTAAAAATGTTCTTTTTAGTTCCATGGTGGATTTCCTAAAAGTAATGTTTTACTGGTAGGTTAATCTGCATGGTTTTGGGGAATATGGGGCATATTCACTTTATACTGAGATACATCTCTTCAAATCCAGTTAAAAATGTTCTTTTCAGTTCCATGGTGGATTTCCTAAAAGTAATGTTTCATTGGCAGGTTATATATATATATATATGGTGAACCACACTATATTTTTATATTTCAATGTTTAGTCATTTAAGAAAAAAGAGATCTTTTGTGTATATTCTCATCATTAATTATTTATGATTTTCTTTGAGCAGATTTTGCATTGAAGTGACACTTTTACTTCACATATATTATATTATTTTGAGACATTTTATTCTCTTTTTGTAAAATGATTATATTTCTTAAGGTGGTCTAAATCAAAATAAAATGGTTTAAATATAATATGTTTGTAAGGTGGTCTAAATCAGAATAAAATGGTTTAAATATAATATTTATGTAAGGTGGTCTAAATGTCTTCGTTTAGAGTAATACAAAGTGTGTTTATTTATGGATATTGTCATTCCTTCTTTACATGATTTATTTTTCAACTTATGGCCTATCTTTAATGAAATATTGGTGGAGATCCATATTGGTGGCCAATAAATTTAAATGGTGACGACAAAATTTTGGTGTAACATTAACTACTACTAACGGTTTGATATTTTGAATGCAGATGAGAAGAGTGTTGGGGAAGTAGACAAATTCAAAATTGACAACATTGGTCTAGATGAACAAAAGATCCAGTTCTGGCCCCAAGGTATGATTTCATTAACTTGTTGTAGTTTGAATGCTTGCATGCTTATTTTCTTGTTCAAATTAATGTAGGTAACACATGGAAATGTGGAAGACATGAAGACGATGATTAAAACCAATAGTGAAGAAGCATGGGGAAAGTGCTTTGGGTTTTTGCATGTTGGGATACCCTTGGAAATGTTGGATAATCCTCTAGACATTCTTTGTAGCGTAAAAAATAATATTACATGTTGGGATACCCTTGGAAATGTTGGATAATCCTCTAGACATTCTTTGCAATGTAAAATAATATAAATAGGAAGAACATGTTGTTTGTAGTCTTCATAATGGGTAAAGCTCTAGGATATGTGATGAAAAAATTAAAAGGTCCATAGGCATAGGTAGTACATGAGTACAATTATTATTATTATCATCATTTTTAGGAGATATTACAGAAGAAAATTTAGATGGTTAATTATGATATGAAATCTTGAAACATGTATCTGCTAAATGGATGTAGAAAACCCTAGAAAACACAATGCTTGTAGTTACTTGAACATGGTCAGCCTGAGAGAGAGGATATTTATTGTTGGAAATGCATTTAAAACTTTATATTTCTCGTTATCGGGTGTACCTTGGTTTCTATTTTTCCTTTATTTTATTTTGTACAAATCAATGCATAATACAATTCTAATTTTCATTTATCAATTTGGCATGCCCTTTTCATGTGTGTCACGTCCCCGTCCCTCAACCGGCGAAGAGGACGCGATGAACACATCAACAAATCAACCGGGCAAAATGCCCCATGAACATAAACAGAATTCAAATGTTGAAATCAAGCATACACAGATGCATTTATCTTCAATCATACAGCGGAAGCAACACAAACACATTCCAGCATTCGAACATCAATATAAATTACAGAGATGCAGTAAACAGCAGTACTTATCTTTTGATGAAGAATTCACCCGCAACCAGCTACGTCGCTGCAAAGTTCCACCCAACCATAGGCCATCTTGCTCATCAATCTCTCAGCAACGCTGCCACCCCCGATCTGGGCATGATTCCTCCGGAATAAGGGTTAATTGCAGGCTTATACATAGCCAAGGGGACATAAACGACAAACCAATCACAGCTGGGTTTCACAGGCTGTCAACAAACAAGCCAAGCCAGGACAGTCCAATGGACAGCCACTGCATACCAGCAGCCATATCAACCCTTCACAGCTCTGTGAAGAAGGCAAATAAACCAGGGACAGCCCCAAACAATGGATGACCACAGCTTAAACAGGGAAAACGAATTCCTGAGTCATTCTTGGCCCTATCGTGGCCAAAATGACTCTCACTCGAATTTACAATGGCCCCCAAACGTAACAGCAAATACATTCACAACATGGGGAAGACTACAGCCCCGAAATCTACCAGTGAGCATAACCTACAGCAGGGAAAACGACCCATGGAAGCCGAGAGGCTTGGTCTTGAACGTTCAAAGTAAATGATTGAACGTGGGATAGATCTGCAATTTTGAATTTTGATGTGAAATTGTACATGTATTGTATATATGTAATGGAACACCGAGGACGGTGTTATTCCAAGGGGGAGGGGAATGTCACGTCCCCGGTTTTGACCCCGTTTGCATGATGTATATATTGTAATTAATCGTGGTGAGGAGCTCAAGGCAAAAGCCCCACCATCAATTTGGTTGTGTATGTTCAGCAATGGGGATAATTGCCGATGGTATGTCGTGCTATCCGGCACATTTTAATTTGGCATCATGTAAACCCGCACATCAATTAAAATAAACCACAACCAGCTATGGCAGTGCAACGTTGAATGAAAAGGGAATGGTTCCAAAGGATAAGGGGTGGGGGATGTCAAACCTTGGTTATGGGAAAAACCCATGTTTTATTGCCTTGTTGTTTTGCCACCTTTGTTGTTTGTCAACCTCTTTAATGCTTCAGCTGGTGGTTGGGGGAGTTATTGCTGAAGTGGTGGTGGTTGTGGCAGGCTGTCAGCCTTACCCATTTGCCCACTCCACCCATGTCTGTCCATTCTTCTCCCTCACGCACTCATCCCTGGTCAGTTCACTCTCACCACGATTTTGGTTTTGTTTTCTCCTCACGCACAGGTTTTGGAAGAATTTGGTCTCACGTGGGCATTTTCTTCCTCTCCCCCACGAGTTGTTGAGCACCCATGAACTGCAAATTCACGTCCTTCCTGTTAGTGGTGCATCCACGGAAAAAAATGGATTCGTTTTTCCTCACGCAGGGGATGCATTGTCTGTTGTTTTCCTTGCTGGGTCGGATTGTTTACCCACGCACAAGCATTCTTCTGTTTGGGGCGCACATAGTGAGCTGAGAGCCGTGCTCTTGCATCCACGACTGACTATGAAGGGCCATTCACGTTTTTGGCTGTCTCACAGATTAATTGGGTCGTTTTCCCTGCTGTAGGTTATGCTCACTGGTAGATTTCGGGGCTGTAGTCTTCCCCATGTTGTGAATGTATTTGCTGTTACGTTTGGGGGCCATTGTAAATTCGAGTGAGAGTCATTTTGGCCACGATAGGGCCAAGAATGACTCAGGAATTCATTTTCCCTGTTTAAGCTGTGGTCATCCATTGTTTGGGGATGTCCCTGGTTGTTTTTCCTTCTTCACAGAGCTGTGAAGGGTTGATATGGCTGCTGGTATGCAGTGGCTGTCCATTGGACTGTCCTGGCTTGGTTTGTTTGTTGACAGCCTGTGAAACCCAGCTGTGATTGGTTTGTCGTTTATGTCCCCTTGGCTATGTATAACCCTGCAATTAACCCTTATTCCGGAGGAATCATGCCCAGCTCGGGGGTGGCAGCGTTGCTGAGAGATTGATGAGCAAGCTGGCCTATGGTTGGGTGGAACGTTGCAGCGACGTAGCTGGTTGCGGGTGGATTCTTCATCAAAAGATAAGTACTGCTGTTTACTTCACCTCTGCAATTTATAGACTGTATTGTGTGAAATGATGAACATGCTCAGTGCTGGAAATGTGTTTGTGTTGCTTCCGCTGTATGATTGAAGAGTTTTGCATCTGTGTATGCTTGTAAATTTTATGTCCAGCATTGATTTCTTTGATTATGTTCATGGGACCATTTGCCTGGTTGTGTTGAGGTGTTCATCTCGTCCTCTTTGCCGGCTGAGAGATGGGGACGTGACAAAATGGTATCAGAGCGCCATGGTTGTAACAATGGGCCTCTATGGGCCAAGAAGGTGCAGTGACAGAAGGTAGAATTACCTTCTCTGTTCAGCAGGGCAGCAATGAACTCAGAAAAAAATCGCCTAAGTGTGAGCAGTCGGACCACAGGAGGAAGTGGAATTCCATCGTTGCGGGTGAGCTGGAGAAGTTCCTATCCGCTGTTGCGGACGAGTGGGTGAAGTTGCCTGTCCGACCGTTGCGGACGAGTTCACAGAGTTAACCTCCGACGTTGTGGGTGGCGGAGTAATCTCGCGTCCGATTCAAGATACGCCCGATCGCCGACGCCGCGGAAAATTTGAATTTTGGCTAAGTAAATGGGCGGCCAGTCGGAAGAACTGGCGAAGTTCCTGTTCACCATTGCGGAAGGATTCGTGAAGTTTTTGTCCGCCGTTGCGGAAAGTGGGAGAATAACGGAAGAGCCGCCGTTGCGGACGGCGGAGTGATCTTGCACCCGATTCAGAAGTCGTCCGATCACCGACGCCGCCGAAAGGATTGAAAATTGTTTAAGTGTTGGGGCGGTCGGAAGAGTTTGTGAAGTAAGCGTCCGCCGTTGCGGGTGAAGGAGCGATCAGGCTTCCGATTGGAAAGTCTTCCGACTCCCGATCCAAGATTTAGCCGACGCCCGATGAGGAAATTTCATCCAAGGAAGAGCGGACGTCGGAAGGTTTGGAACTTCCGAAGAGCCGCAGTTGCGGATGTAGAAGCTTCTGGGGAGCCGCCGTTGCGGAAGGTAGAAGCTTCCAGGGAGCCGATTCGGCGGAAGAAAGAATGGTCAGGGAGCCGGTTCGGCGGAGGAAAGAATGGGAAAGGAGCCGAAGTTGCGGCTGGGAGATTGATGTGGGAGCCGACGTTGCGGCTGTGATGATGGTTCCGGGAGCCGATACGTCGGATGGGTAGATGAAGTGAGGATCCGATTCGGCGGAGGGGAGAATGGTGGAA
>LPNX011115805.1:155692-232246 GCA_001517045.1 Pseudotsuga menziesii | reverse complement strand
CATATATTTGGTCATTGATTCAAATATATGACCAAATTAATGACCAAATATATGACCAAATTAATGACCAACCGACAAGCTATAAATGACCAATTTTGGACATGTAATAAAAGACCGCAAATTAGCCACCAGCGATCGCCAAACCAAAAGTGGTCATTGATATGCGGATTTTGGTCATTTTTTTGGTCACTAATCTCTCATTTTCCACTAGTGCATCAAATCTTTAATCAACATCGGCATATTTTGACCTTTTGATCATCAACATCTTCAACACTTTGATCTTTCGATCAGCAACATCTTCAGCAACATCTTCAGTACTTAGACCTTTCGATCAGTAGCAACATCTTCAGCACTTTGACCTTTCGATCAGCAACATCTTCAGCACTTTCACCTTTCGATCAGCAACATTTTCAACAACATCTTCAACACTTTGACCTTTCTATTAGCAGCAACATCTTCAACACTTTGACCTTTCGATCATCACCAATATCTTAAGCATTTTGATCAGCAATATCTTCAGCACTTTGATCTTTCGATCAGCAAATACATCTTCAGCATTTTGACCTTTCGATCAGCAATATCATCACATTCTTATTAGTAACATCGTGATCAGCACCATCATCTTACTTCAACTCTCAAAAAGAATCATCATCATCATATTCTGATCTTTTGATCAGTATGTCGTCATCATCACATACTGATCATCATCATCTTCACACTTTGATATTTCGATCAGTACATCATCATCATCATACTCTTGATCATTCGATCAGTACATCATCATCATACTCTGATATTTTGATCAATACATCATCATCATCATAAAAACATCATCATCATGAAAACATCAACATCATCAAAACATCATTATGATAAAAACATTCAACATCATCAAAACATCAAAATATCATCATCATCACACTCTGATCTTTCGATCAGTACATCATCATCATCATAAAATCATTATCATCAAAACATCAACATCATCATCACCAAAACATCAACATGATCCTTCCTTTCGGAATTACGGGATCAACATGTCTGTGGCACTCAGACGATCCTTCCTGTCGAAATTACGGGATTTAGGTCTTTACGGAGTTACTAACGATCCTTCCTTTTGAAATTACAGGATCAACACATTTGTGGAGCTCAGATGATCCTTCATTTCGGAATTACAAGCTCAAGTCTTTACGGAGCGACTAACGATCCTTCCTTTCGGAATTACAGTATTTAGGTCTTTACGGAGTTGCTAACGATCCTTCCTTTCGGAATTACAGGATCTACACATTTGTGGAACTCAGATAATCCTTCCTATTGAAATTACGAGATCAACACATCTATGGAACTCAGACAATCCTTCCTGTTGCAATTATGAGATCCTTCCTTTCGGAATTATGGGATTTAGGTCTTTACGGAGTTACTAACGATCCTTCCTTTTGGAATTACGGGATCAACATAGTTGTGGAACTTAGGAAATCCTTCCTATTGGAATTATCGGATCAACACACGTTCTCGAGTACTGAAGTCACCAGATCTATTATGAATCGAGGTTCAAGGATGATACAATCCTACTACCTTCTCGATGACCGAAGTTCACTGGATCCGTTCTGAACCAAAGTTCAAGGATGAAACAATCCTACCACCTTCTCAATGACTGAAGTTCACTGGATCCATTCTGAACCAAAGTCCAAGGATGATACAATCCTACCACCTTCTCGATGACCGAAGTTCACCGGATCCATTCTGAACCGAAGTTCAAGGATGATACAATCCTGCCACCTTCTCGATGACCAAATTTCACCGGATCCATTCTGAACGAAAGTTCAAGGATGATACAGTCCTACTACATTCTCAATGACCAAGGTCATCGGATCACTTCTCGACATATGTCCCAAGATTATACAATCCCTCTTCATTATCGAAGATTGAGGTCTTCGGATCACTTCTAGACATATGTCCCAGGATGATACAATCCCATTGCAACATCACTACTCCCCCTTTCAAGGAAGGTCTTTCCAAACCACACCAAGCTTGTCTCGAAATTGTTCGAACTTTACTCGGGACAGAGGCTTCGTCACCACATCACCATCTAAACCATCATCATCTACATCTTCAATATGTGAATACTGAACTATCACCATCTGTATCTCTAGTATGTGAATACTAAAAGCATCATCTATATCTTCAGTATGGGAATACTGAAACATCATCATCTGCATCTTTATCTTGTATGTAGAAATATCGGATTTCTATGTGTTACGATGGAACACAGGGTTCTCTGTTATCAAAACTCTCGTTATCACATAGAATCAATGTAGTATCCATCTTCAGGTCAAGGAGACCTGATATTAGCTTCTGAAGCCATATGGCTTCACAACTTAGCAGAGCAATCTGCTATGTATTTTGCTTTTGTTGTTCTAAGAGAAACACTGGACTGTTTCCTGCTAAACCATGAACTCATAGAAGACCCCCAACAAAAGCATCTTCCTGATGTTCTTTTCCTATCTGAGATACTTCCAACCCAATCTGCATTTGTATAGCCATACAATATGTAGTCATGGCTACCATCATAGCATATACCAAGGTATATAGTCCCTTTCAGATATCTCATCACATGTTTTGCAGCTACTAGGTGAACCCATCTTGGTTGAACAGGATATTGAATTAAGGTGTTTACAACAAAACAAATGTCTGGTTTGGTATTTGTTAAGTACAACAATAACCCAATGATCTGTCTGTAATGAGTCGCATCTAGTAACTCTAATAAGTCATCATCTAACAGCTTCAGGTTGGAGTCCATGGGTGTGGCCATGGCTTTGCATTGCAACATATTTAATCTCTTCAATATATCTACTGCATACTTTCCCTGGTTGAGAAATATTTCTTCTGAACTTTGTCATATTTCTAGACCTAGGAAATAGTGCATTAACCGAAGGTCTTTCATCTCAAATTCTTCTGCTAGTTTATTCTTGCTTTCCATGATCTATTTCTCATTCCCTGTCAAGAATAAGTCATCCACATATAATAACAAGATGACAAGTTCATCTTCTACAACCTTGAGATAAAGGTTAGGATCAGCTTTACTCTTGGTAAAACCCATAATTGATAGGAAACTGCCATGCCAAGCTCTAGGAGCTTGCTTCATGCCATAGAGGCCCTTCTTCAACTTACATATATGAGTCCATCTGTCTTCAACTTCAAATCATTTCGATGTAAAACTCTTCCCCAATCATACCATTAAGGAAGGATTGTATTTACTTCATCATGGAAGCAACTACCATCATAGTTCTGAAGGAAGTGTACCTTGCTTCCTGGAGTAAGTGTCTCTTCAAAATTAATTCCCTCTTTCTTATAGAAACCTCTAGCCACAAGTCTTTCCTTACTTCTATCAACGACATATTTTATCTTGCAAATCCATTTGTAAGATACCACATGCTTGCTTTCTAGTTTGAGTACTATATCCCAAACATCATCATAACATATTCCATGAGTTCCTCTTGTCAGATCATCAACATATCCTAGTCTTCTGCATTCAACTTTTAAGGTTGGAACCCACTTTACTCTTGGTAAAGTCTCAATCCATCAGGAAGTTTTCCATCATGTCATACCATGTCGAACTCAGATATCTTCTGTAGTCACTCCCCCTGAAGTGGAGTATTATCTTCCTTCTTTATTCTGTATAGGTGATTCTATGCTTGATATATACTGGTCAATATAGTATGTCATGTCATAGTCTATTCTTTCTGAGGTAAATCACGATTCTTGCTTAGTACACTTGTTCTTGCAGATCCATATGGAAGATACTACGTACTTCCCTTTATGTCTCAAAATCATATCATATACATCATTCCCCATAATCAACTATTATTGTTTGATCATAGCTTCTTTCATAGCATTTTTTTTCTTCATCTTGAGTTATCTCTCCTACCCATGGTGGTCTTCATCCTTCGAGGTGGATCTACTGCTCTTTGAAGCTCTTTCTTTCGTCATGGTGTCTTTGACCCTAGGAGCTTCAGATTCATGTTTATTGAATTGTCATCACTTGTTCTTGGGAACAAGTCTCACCCTTCTTTTCTTTTAGGAGGTTGTATAGGAACTTTCCTACAATTCAAATGCACCGGTTGCATGGTTAGAACTACATATGCATAATGACAAATTCTTATGCATCATGCAACTATTTAGCCAATAAAACATTCATCCATATCTCACAGAAACTTTCTATATGCCTTCCATCTCTACCATGACATCATTGAGATTGTACACTAATCCAATATGTCAAAAAATAGGTTTCATTCTAGATAAGTAACAATGGATATTTGTATAGAACCATGAGCTACTTACCCATCACATGCATGCAAACAACACATCAACTGAATATAATCAAATGCATAACAAAACAATATCATTCAATGACAATTGAATACTTATATTTTGTTTGTTTCGTGGGTAGACTCCTTCTTGATCATTCTGCTTCATCATCTTCTGCATCCATGAAATCATCATTTCTTATCCAAATGATAAGATGGATAAGAGGTTCGTCAAGAATTGAGTTCTTCATATTCCTCATCGCTTGAGGGATCTTCTTTGAATGGTGAGAGCTTGATCTTCAATTTGTTCCCATATTTCTTCTTTTCTTCTTATGAGACGAGCTTCTTCTTCTTCCTAGAGTCAACTGAAAGTAATCACTTCCTTTTGGCACACATTCCTCACATGAATGAATCCCATGATCATGGGAGGCCATTCTCTGCTTCTTCTTCTACCGCTTCAAGATGTTATGCATTCTGGATCTTCACATTCTTCAACTATTTTCTCAAATCCATCTTCTGAATTATGTTCTTACCTTCAAATATCTTGATCAAGGAATCAAACATCTTCGATTTCTTTAGGGAAGACACTTGTGGTACAAGTTGATCCGTGATTGAATCAACAATCATCTTCTTGGCCTTGATCAAGTTCTTATTATGTAAGGCTTTGAGGCTCATCTCCCTCTGGAACTGGAACCTCTCTACTCATGTAGGTTTCCAATTCATTTTCTTCAGAGAGATCAAATACTTCCATGTGTGGAAGTTTTCAACTTCACCAAGCTTATCATCAAGTTGATGTGATGGATCACTTTGAAATGAGAACCTCAAATGCAAATAGCACAAGATTAGATCTTACTGATTTGAGGTGTCCGTGCTGCTTCCGGAGCTGGCTGATCTAGGGTTTGTCAGAGAAACCCTAATTTTCAAAACTTAGAATCTTTCAGATTTGATTGTATATAAATATATATCTCTTCAAATAAAACTGTCCAATGTACTCCTTTTCTGAAAACAGTGGAGGGAAGCTCCCGAAACAGGAAGCCCTAGTTTTCCAATTTCTTCTGCAAAAATGCATGTTACTGTTTCTGTGATATCTCTAAAATTAATGCTCCTCTATGTCTAAAATTTCGCACTGAGGTAACCTCTCATGTCCCTAATCCAAAACCATATGTTTAATCAGAATTGGTTTCACCAATTGGGATGTATGATCATTTCCCCAAGGTGACCTGTTACAGGACTGTTCAAAATAGTGAAGTTGTACGGCATGCCACATCTCACTGGTTCATCTTCAGGTTTGGAAATTTGGACCACAGAATGTAAAGTATGTTCTATTTCTGGAACATCTTCAATAATTCAATTTGGACCTCTGTATCCCACACTACAGAAATTCTCCCCAGGTATCCTGTTTAGGGATGAATTCTGGAAGAGGCTAGAACCCTAACTTGGAGGGATCATATCTCCTAGAATATAGCGAATCGGAGGCTGAATTTTGGACACAGTGTAAATAAGGATTTTATATTTTGTCCTATGAAATTTAAAACTCCTTATAATTCTCCAATCTCATGATATATCAAATGTACCAAAACTTAGTAGTTTTAGTATTTAGGGTTTTTTCGGAATCGAGGTCAAACTAGGGTTTGACTTTCCCCGAGTTTCACCCAACCAAATTTCTTGATCTGGGTCTCTAACCTTATATTTTGATGAGGAGAACAATCCTATTCTGGTCTCACTCAAAAATTCCTCTTCTGTAGAAATCCCTAAGTGTCCACACCAAAACTGAAAATGCTCGGAATCAAATTCTGCTTTGACAGAAAGATGTGCCCTTCAATGGAGAGTCAGTCTATCCTTCTTTTGTTTATCAATCATGGATAGAGACCCAAAAAATAAGAATCCATAGATTCTTTAGCTGCACAATGTCTTCTTTCAAGGTGGCTCTGATACCATGTTAAATTGTCATATTCTAAGCTATATCCTTAGTATTTCATTTCGATTTCATAACAAAAGCATATAAACAGGATCACTGAAAGATAGACAAGCACAACCATACAAAAGGAGAACACAAATATTTATCTTGGGAAAACCCTAAAGGGAAAAACCCAGCAAAAGCTTCCTCAATATAGATTCCCCAAAAGATAAAAGATAAAACCAACAAGGAGATCAAAGGCTGATCCTCCTCCTTCTCCAGCTACTTCTCTTCTCCACTAATGCGCTACACAAGTGAGAGTGTGTGTGTCTCAAATGAGGAGCACCACACCTCTATTTATATCCATCTGTTCACTTGAATTAACTCATCCAACATGTAGGATCGAGTTAATCATGTAGGCTCGAGTTACACATGTAGGCTCAAGTAACCACACTGGGGTGCTAATGACCCACCTTTACAAATAGAGGGGACAACCTCATGACTCTTATTAGTTCTTCCGATTAGAAGCATCGAGGTAAAATATAGTACAAGTGGTTCTCCTAGTACGACCATTGGGGAACACAAAAGATACATATAGAATATTCTTCGAAGTTACAATATTTCAATAGTGGTGAAGGATTCCCTGAAGGAGACCATTTCATTGGATGATTTAGAATATCTCAAGTAATCTTTTGATTGACTGAGGCATTCCTTCAAGGCATGACATCTCCCATGGTATTCTATCAATTTTCCAACATCATATTTATTTTCTCCATGTGGGAGGGAAATATTGTTCTATTCAAGGAGTGTTGGAAGTTGGTTGATTGTCTTCTTCATGCACCAAATCTCTAGATGAAAGCCTCTCATACAGTATGGACAGTTAGTCTTTTTGAATTTCTTATTTTTTCATGGAACACAAAGCTCCATCGAAAGATCCTTTATTATCCTTTGGCTTTGAATAAGTGGTTTTGGGATCCTTCCCTTTGTGCTTCCCTCTTGCATGTGCATTGTTTGAGTTTTTCATCAAGAGTGCTTGATTCTTGGAGGTTTCAATCACTCCCATTTGAACCAATCTATATTTCTCTTGTATTAAGGACTCGAAAAAAGAGTCTAGACAAGGAATCTTTCAATTAGGGATGGAACCCCTTCCATAATGGAATGTAGAGACAAAGACTAAGTACTCAAAGATAAGCTTTCTAATCCACTTTTTTTGCATTGCAATACTAATGACTTGTATTCTGTGAAGAACTGTTGAATAGATTTGAAACTTCTCCATATAGAGCAATGAGCTCTATCTCCAATATGTGCCATAGAATATCATCTTGTTTTCCAAACAAAAATTCAAAATTTTCCCAATCTTCCTTCGGAGTCCTTAGCCCCTCAAAGTGGAACAAAAGAACTCGGGAGATATGAGTGCACATGAAGCCGGATTCCTCATCAAGCTAATTTAAATTTTTTCTATTCTCAACATGTTGTTGGGGCTCAATTTATCTTCCCATTATCATCCTAAAAAACCCAATATTGCACAAACACACCTACATATATACCCTCCAATCAACATAGTTGAAGGGTTTAAGCATTAATGGTATGAGAGCTAAAGAATCCATAATTTTGTATGTTGATGCATCAATTCCTCAAGAAGCTACGTAGGTACCTACAAATAACAATGAAAAAACCAAATTTATTCACAATCATGTCAATTTCAAGCATTTCCACCTCAACATGTACACTTTCTCAAAGTCCGTCATACTTGGATAGAACTATCTGGACAAAGTCGAGAGGGAGCAAGGCTATCATTCCAGGATTTATGTGGAAACTCAATTGCTTCTGGTGTGCAATGGAGATCGAAAAAGACATGATGCTATCCTAAACAAGGATCTGATACCATGTTAAATTTGTGAACCATTGATCTACAGGAAAATGAGAGCAATTGTGAATTAGGATTATGTAGTGGAATATAAAGAACAATGTACACTCAATAAGACAAATTTGAGACAAATATGGTAAGAATTGATCAGTTAATTTCGACATTAATATTCATTAATAAAACAGTAATATAATGGTGTTACAATAAAGAGAATTTGAATCATGTGGATAATATTCAAATATACCAACTAAACCTGACTGACTGGATAAGTCAGGGTGTCTAAATTACTGAATGGGAGCCACTAGTCTAACTCATGATGTCTAATTCAATTAAACTAGTTAAACTGATGAGATAGGTGGAAAAGGCATCACTTTCCCATGCATCCATGCAAAAATGGCGCTAGACTAATGGAGAGTGATCTAACTAATTGTAACTAGAGGTTGACTCAGGATAACTTCCTACCTACCAGAAACAACTTATGGATGCTACTGGTGGCACTTAGTGTGGATCCTCGAAGGTAGGGATTGATACAGGTGGCACCAAATGGCACTGGTGGCATCAATGGCACCAGTGGCACCAAAATCACCCAAATGAATCCCAAGTTACGAAAGATGATCAAATAGACTATATATAGGCAAGGGAGGATTATTTAATCCTACCATGTATTTTTATGGCTGAATATTCCAATAAATACAATGACTTGATAGTTATTTTCTTATGTGCCATATTCTCCTTCTTGTTTGAATGTGATGTTTATTGATGTAGGATATATTGATGACTGTGTTTTACAGATTATTATTTTAGTGAAGTGTTTACTATAGCGCCATGTAGTGCATAAATCACATTCAAATATTGATGTCATTGGTTGTAAAGGATTTCTCATTGATGGAATTTCTGAATTTGGATCTATCATTCAAGCAATTTGTAGAGGGTTTTATTGAAAATTAGATTCTTCTTCAATTTTAATTCGGCATTGTGTTTGTAGGAATTATTTTCAGGGATATGGTATATTAACCTGATAATTTATTAGTAAATTGAGATCTTAGATCCCAGTTTACCTAACCGGCCTATCAATCAAATATCTCAAAACTTGAGGCGCCTAAATTTTAGAGTACAGTAGTGTTGTAGGAACAACAGATCCCATGTTTTCAATAAAACATGAGAACCCCAATTTTGCATGTAAGGTAAGTTTTCTGAATTTCTTAAGTCGTTTTGGGGTCTCCAAAATGTTTATCATAGTTTCTATGATTTGAGTTAGCTAAATTATTTAGATTTATGCATTTTTTTGTTTTGAGTGTTTTTAGTGAGTTGCAGAGAAGACTATTTTTCCTAAAATGTGTCCTTCCCACAACCTGCAATGCGGATTGTGGGATCTTAAAGTTTATTACTTGCGAGTTTTTCATCCCGCATCCTGCAATGTGCAATGCAGGATGTAGAAACATTTTTATGAGTCAGTCGGTCAATGCGCAACCCACAACTCACAACTTGCAGACTGCAGATTGAGGGAAGTAGTTTTATTTATGATTGTGTTGTGTGTTTCCACAACCCGCAATTATGGATTGTAGATTGTTGAAAGCGTGTGTAAATTTACGAAATAAATACCCACAAGTCTTCTCCCACATTCTATATCTTTGCTATTATTTGGATTGTTTCCTTTCTTATTTATATCTAGATTATATTTTCTCTTTTATTCATTTGGGTTGGTTCTATGATCTTGGTGGTTAGCTTACTATGTTATCTTTCACATCGACCACCTAAGCTTGGTCTTCACCGTACAAACTAATTATTCTAAATAACGGTTGGTTATTATCTTCACTCTGGGATTTGGATTGATCTTATCATTTTTTCTCTCATGCTTTTGTGTATTGCATTGGTTTGATATTTGGCCTTGATCAAGCTTTATTTTTCGTTTTGCATGCCTAGAACTGTAATGTGAATATTTAAATAATACTTGTCTTTGGGTTATTTGCTTTTATTAATTGAATGTTTGTAATGTTTGATTTAAGCTTATTGAAATCTTCTAAATATTCATGGTTATGTTTTGACTTTCATTAACTTAACTTGTGTATTTCATTAAATCCATATATTAATTTTATACACAATTGGATGTTTATGAAAACTAAAAGAACACATGTTTTAGTTTGTTTGAATCCTAAATTCCTTAATTTCAATGAGATTTGGTTTTATCATTCTTTAGAAATTTGTGGATTAAAATTAAACATTCACTAATGTGAAATTAGTTTGATCATGGATAAGTCTTAGTTTCAATAAGCTAATTTGAATTATTCTTTTCTAGGTTTTCTATTCTTGGAAAATGATTATGTTAGAAACCTATTTGTGGAATTCATTGACTCTCCTATATTATAGGAGTGATTCCTTTTCTATATAGGTAACATGTTTCAAACATTTATTTTCTTAAGAATTAAATTGTAAATGGTTTTTATTATTCTAGGTTTAAGGTTTTCACATATTGGATTTTCTTCTTAAATAATTTGTAGATTTTTATTTCATCATTTCGTTTGAAAAAAATAATAATAAAAAAAAACTTGCAAATTTTCAAGCTTCCCAAGTATTTTTATCCATTTTTGGGAATGCAGGGCCTTTGATTTTAATTGTTCCAATTTTAAATGTTCTCGCAACCCACAACTTGTGGGATGAGGATTGCGGGAGATAAAATCTTCATATTTTAATAAAACATTCCGACAGCGTGGGAATCCTTTTTTCACATTCTCATTTCCCCATCTTTCCGGACCCTATGTTTATCTTAGCTTATAATTTAATTTGATTTCGGGTTCATAAATTTTTGTATTTTTATTTTTCACTTAGGGTTTTAATTTTGTTTTTGGTTTTTCCTGTTTTTTCTTAAATGATTGTTTTAAATAAATTTGAATTTTCTTCTAGACATGTGATTTCTGATTTTGTTGGGAATATTAATTTTGGATCTTCTTGTTTTTGTTTAGTTTTATTTATTTGGAAAATAATTAACACTGAATAATAGATTTGATTGTTAAAATCAATGGCCACAATTCAGTCTAAAATAAAATCAACTGAGCCTTAAATTCCAAGAGGAATAATGTTAAGTTGATTTGCTATTTGTATCAAAACATTTAAAAAAAAGGATTGTTGAATGATGATATTGATGCGGGAAAAGGATAAGTTTTCATTATTAAAAAAATTATATTACATTCTACCTTGGTTAATGAGCACTAATTGATATAATTTTTGGAGGTTTGCATGGATTCTAAGCCATGTAGATTACCAAAGATAATATAATCAAACTATGGTTGTGCTACCAATTTGAATTTTGACGGTGAAAGCTTTGTCTACTAGCAATGTAGATCAGTATATTTAGCATCACAAATTGGATTGCTCGAGAAAGAAGGAAGATCCAACAGAAATTCATGGATCATTGAGAGAAAAGATACAAGCTCATATGAAATTAATGAAGACCACATTTATTTTTAGAAGCTGAATTGCACTTGAAGAGGGAGGCAAATTTCGGGCTTCATTTTCTTTTAAGCCGTGAAGAATGTGATAGAACTATTGAAAACCCACTTCACAAATTGGGTCTCTTACTCCTAATCATGAGCCATTTTGGAAATATCCCAACTAATTTGGAGAAACACATGCCCAAATAGAGGAGTATTTTCAGAAGTTGGTTGCGACTGGTTTGGATGGGAGTTGAATGAACAAGAGTTCAAGTGGTTGGACCTTATCCTTCCATTTCTTGTCTCTTATATAAAATCTACCCAAACGTTTGAGAGAAGGGGTGGGAACTCAACTAAGAGATTTCTCTTTCACAACAGAAAAGCTACTGCCACAAAGAACTTTTGGAAGGGGAGAGATTCGAATAGCAGACTAGAGATACCTCTTTGTAATTAAAGGTTTATGTATTTTTATAGAACTTGATATGGATAAAGTACTGATATTTTCATATCTCTTGTTATGAGTTCCATTAAATTTCTTTAACACATCTCATGTCTTTTCTGTTTCAAATGGATTAATGTTGCTGGTTAATCATTTGCAAATCATTAAATGTGTTTATTCATGACTTAGATTTTTCGCTATTACAAATTTATAGATTGATAATACTCAAAATAATTTCTTCTTTTGGTAAGTTTTATCTGTAACTATAAGTGATTGAGCTGTTAATTCTTACATCTTATATGTTGGTTTTTCAACTAACATGTGCACATGCAAGTTACCTTGAACGATTTAATATTGAATTTTTTTATTATTTAATTTTGATTAAACAATTGTGATTTGAGTAAGAAGATTGTCACCTCATTTACATTTCTGTCAATGTGGTGATTTGCTTGTTCTTCATGCACCTCAAGACAACCTATAATCCATTTAACACCTTTTCAAAGTAGCTTAGATTTAGATTAGGTTCTTCTTCCTAGATAGGTTTAATTTTTCCTTTTATTTTCTCAACTCTTTGTTTTCCATTCTGGATCAAATCCACCCATAAGCCAACAGAGGCTACAAAAGTATCCATGGGGGATTACCATACCAAACAGCTCGAGGATAGAACATAACTGAATGGAATTGTTTGGAGCCTTTGGCTGGGTTTTCTCCATGTTTTGAAAGCCTTAAAAACCCTTATCAACCACATACACAGTTGGGGCTTCAACAAATGGCGCTAGAAGGAGGACTGACCGGCAAGTAAGCCCTTTCAGTTGTTTTTCCTTAACTTCATTTATTTTTGAAAATGGTTCATATCACTATTCTAGATCATGCTTTCATTTTTCCTAGGTTTGCTGGATGTATTCCTAGAGGGACAACTAATTTCTTGCAACAATTGAGCTTCAATGGAGAAGGTAAAATATTTGCATCTCAACAACTTTCCGAATTTAATAATTTTTGTGATTTTATAAATGTATTTAATGGGAATGAGAGATGAAGAATGTTTACTGCTACTTTTGAAGGGAGAATTCGGAGTTGGTATGAATTTCTACAAGCTAAATCCATTCATTCATGGAAACAATTCACATAGTTATTTCTTAATGCTCATGAGAATTATAGTTACAAAAAACTTGGTTTTGAATTAAAAAATCTTCATAGATACAAAGACGAATCTCTTGATGAATTCTTTTTCAGATTCATGATAATATGTTCCATATTTAATGGGAGAGACCAACTTTCTGAAAAGGACATAATTTATTGGTTTTCCCATCTTAATTCTCTTTCTGACACACTTGATATAGAAAAGAATGAGAAATATGAAATTAATGACATGCATATTGATAATTTCGATTCATCAGTCAAGATTGATTTAGAATCTAATTCGATTAATTCCCCTCAAGATAATGAAATTGTTGTGCATGCACAAGAATTAGGATTTTATGATACATAGTTTCATGAACAAAGGAATAAGTATTGTAATTCAACTCTTATATTAAGTAACGATCCTAAAACTCTTGTTATAGAAGATATAGTGGAAGAAGAATTCAAGATTCTAGATCCAGCAATTGAATGTGCTAATGATGATTCTATTATTGATGTTACATTATCTTTTTCTCATGATCATTTAAGTCCCCTCATTCAAAATTCGTTATTAGATCATATTTTTACTAATTATGTTTATCTTGAAACAATTAATGAACTTGTTATTTTATCAATAGAGAAGAATTTAATTTTCTACATTCTGAAACCTATTTCTCGTTGTATCCAAATATTTTTTTGTCATCAAATATTACATTTGTATGTTAGTAATTTTCAAGTTGATACTACGTTTTGGTCATATTTTGATAGGATACAAAGTAAATCTTTTAAGAATGAGAGACATATTTCTGTTCAATTTGGTTTATCTCTGAATCACCATAAAGAGGACGATAATATTCTTACTACTATTACTCATGTAGGAAATGCATCTTCATCTATTTATTCTCATGTCATTAAGGATTATGATTCAATCTGCGATATGGAAAGGGATACAATATTTTATCATGTCGTATTAGATGTTGATCTATTTTTTTGCAACATGATGACCACATCTGGATCTAATGTCATTAATTCTAAGCTTCAAATTGAAGGACAAAATGAGGTAATTGATTTTAAAGTAATACCAAATTGTCATTTTGTTTCTTCCTGATTTATTAATGATATTGTTTTAAAGAATTCATGTTTGAGTGAATCCCTTTCCCAATTATTTAATCATATTACTGCTGAGATTCATTTTAGTTATGATCCTCATGAGATATCAGTTTTTTCCATGAGTGCATTACAAACATCATGTCACTTCCAACATAATCTTTACAATCCGGTTTTTGATTGGTTGGAAGAATCATTTATCAAAAAGTTTCCATGTCATATTTCATTCTTTGTACATAATAAAATTGATTTTGTTTGTCCTATCTTTCTATTTGAAGTATTGCGATTTCCAATACTAATACATAACTTGATTTCTTTTGCAGGTTTCAAGTTACATAACTGGTTTCACTGGAAATTTGATTATACTTAGCTTTTAGAATAGTGTAGGGATAGGTGTAGAATAGAATAGTTTTGATTTTAATTTGATTAGATCACTTTTTGTTTCATTTTTTAATTGATTGATTTGGATTGGATTTCTTAGTTTGATAATAATTTGCATTGGGGTGAAAGGTTGAAATGTTAATCAACGAAAATTGATTCCAATTATTCTACAATTCTTTATTTTGAATCATGTTTTATTTATCAATCTTTTCTAAAAAGGGATTGTTGATCCTTAGTTGATGATACTTTGGGGCAAGTTTAGTTATTCCAATCCTACACTTTTTGGAGTATTGTATGTGAAGGGATATTTTCAAGCTGATTTTATAAGAAGAATATATCTCTTTATCCATGGTGGAACACTTTCCAAGTCTCACCTTCATACATAAACTCTGTTTCTTTGATTAACCTTCTCATTTTAACTATCACAAATCAATATGCAAAGCTATTCTTTTAAATTAGATTATGCAATTATGTTCTAATTGGATCCTTATTTACGAGGAAATGAGTGGGGCTTGCATTGTAATCATTTCAAACCTCTTAACGCCATCCCACTCTCTTAATAAATATAGTGGCTTCCCAATCCATTAAGTAATCTCTTATGAGATTAACATTGAATGTAGCCGAATCCTTTTCTTTAACATCTATAGGAGTAAGTTGGGAAACAGGAGGTCTTATTACAAGCCGGCTTGTTCATGATCATACCTTCTAATGGAATGACTTTATTAATATCTGGTCATCAGGCTAGGGTACTGGCTTGTAGCTATTAAAATAGTTGCAAGACGGGGGGTCTCATCACGAGCCAGCTCGCTCATTATTTGTAAGTTGGTGTGAATGACAATATCACCTAGTCGGGGTAGTGGTTTCCAGCTTCTTTCTAGGAATGAAAATCTTTAACAAGGATTGATAAGATTCACATATTTAAATAATGGATGGGATACAAGTAACTTATTGGGTTAAAAGGTAACCTTGTCGAGGCTACAGATGCCTGCTAGCAGCAGGGCCATGCAGGTGGTATTAGAGGTAAAACACTAAAATAATATATTATAGTCATCACGAATTGTTCGTTTAGAGTGAGTTTCAATGAAGAACATATTTTGTTGAAAATCTAATCAATCAATTTTTGTCTTCACATTTTCAGTGATTGCTAGAAGGGAATTATTAAAATATCAATTTCAGCTCGCTAAATCTTTAAAGGGTTGACTTGTTAATGTGGTATACATGTTTTAGGGGGAGTTCTCTTGTTGATCAAAGTATCATGTTTCACTCATTTATACACAAACCAATACTATCTTTCTTATTCAGAGATAACTACTTCGTCCCAATGTGTCTCCATTTGTTGTAGGCACAACAGATCCCATGTTTTTGATAAGACATGAAAACCCCAATTTTGCATGTAAGGTAAGTTTTCTGAGTTTCTTAAGTTGTTTTGGGGTCCCCAAAATGTTTATCATGGTCTCTATGATTTGAGTTAGCTAAATTCTTCAGATTTATGCATTTTTTGTTTTGTGTGTTTTTAGTGAGTTGCGGACAAGACTATTTTTCCTAAAATGTGTCCTTCCCGCAACCTGCATCCCGCAACCCGTAATGTGGATTGCGGGAACTTAAAGTTTATTATTTGCGAGTTTTTCATCCTGCATCTCGCAATGTGGAATGTGGGATGCGTAACCATTTTTATGATTCAGTCGATCAACCCGCAACCCACAACTCGCAACTTATGGATTTCGGATTGAGGAAAGTATTTTTATTTATGATTGTGTTGTGTGTTTCCACAACCCACAAATGCGGATTGCAAATTGCAGAAAGTGTGTGTATATTTACGAAATAAATGGCCGCAAGTAGTCTCCCGCATTCTAGATCTTTGGTATTATTTGGATTGTTTCCTTTTTTATTTATCTCTAGATTATATTTTCTCTTTTATTAATTTGGGTTGGTTCTATGATATTGGAGGTTAGCTTACCATGTTATCTTTCACATCCCCCACCTAAGCTTGGTCTTCACCGCACAAACTGATTATTCTAAATAACGGTTGGTTATTATCTTCGCTCTAGGATTCGAATTGATCTTATCATTTCTTCTCTCATGCTTTTGTGTATTGCATTGGTTCAATATTTAGCCTTGATTGAGTTTTATTTTCCCTTTTGCATGCCTAGAATTGTAATGTAAATATTTAAATAATATTAGTCTTTGGGTTATTTTCTTTTTATAGTTGAATGTTTGGTTTGAGTTTATTGAAATATTTTAAATATTCATGGTTATGTTTTGACTTTCATTAACTTAAATTGTGTATTTCATTAAATCCATATATTAGTTTTATACACAATTGGATGTTTATGAAAATTAAAAGAATATATGTTTTAGTTTGTTCGAATCCTAAATTCCCTAATTTCAATGAGATGTGGTTTTATCATTATTTAGAAATTTGTGGATTAAAATTAAACATTCACTAATGTGAAATTAGTTTGATCATGGATAACTCTTAGTTTCAATAAGCTAATTTGAATTATTATTTTCTATATTTTCTATTCTTGGAAAATGATTATGTTAGAAACCTAAGTTTTGTGGAATTCATTGACTCTCCTATTTTATAGGAGTGATTAGTTTTCTATATACGTACCATGTTTCCAAAATTTATTTTCTTAACAATTAAATTGTAAATATTTTTTATTTTTCAAGGTTTAGGGTTTTCAGATATTGGATTTTCTTCGTAAATAATTTCTAGATTTTTATTTCATCATTTCGTTTGAAAAAAAAAATAACTTGCAAATTTTCAAGCTTCCCAAGTATTTTTATCCATTTTTGTGGATGCGGGGCCTTTGATTTTAATTGTTCCAATTTTAAATGTTCCCACAACCCGCTACTCGCAACTTGCATGATGCGGATTGTGGGAGGTAAAATTTTCATATTTTAATAAAACATTCCTGCAACCTGTAACCCACAAATTGCAGACTACAGAATGCAGAAATCACTTTTTCACATTTTCATTTCAGCATCTTTCTGGACGCTAAGTTTATCTTAAGTTATAATTTAATTTGATTTCGGGTCCGTAAATTTTTATAATTTAATTTGATTTTGGGTCCGTAAATTTTGGTAGTTTTATTTTTCACTTAGGGTTTTAATTTGGTTTTTGGTTTTTCCTAATTTTTTTTAAATGGTTGTTTTAAACAAATTCGAATTTTCTTCCGTACATGTGATTTTCGATTTTGTTGGGAATATTAATTTTGGATCTTCTTGTTTTTGTTTAGTTTTATTTATTTGGAAAATAATTAACAAAGAATAATAGATTTGATTGTTTCAATCAATGGCCACAATTCACTCTGTAGTAAAATCAACGATTAATGAGCCTTAAATTCCAAGAGAATAATCTTAAGTTGATTTGCTCTTTGTATCAAAATATTAAAAAAAAAAGGATTGTTGAATGATGATATTGATCCGAGAAAAGGATAATTTTCCATTATTAAAAAATTTAAATTACATCATACCTTGGTTAGTGAACACTAATTGATATAACTTTTGTAGGGATTCTAAGCCGCGTAGATTACCAAAGATAATATGATCAAACTATGGTTGTGCTAACAATTTGCAGTTTGACGGTGAAAGCTTTGTCTTCCAGCAATGGAGATCATTTATTTTTAGCATCACAAATTGGATTGCTCAAGAAAGAAGGAAGCTCCAATAGAAATTCATGGATCGTTGAGAGAAAATATACAAGCTGATATGAAATTAATGAAGACCACATTTATTTTTAGAAGCTCAATCGCACATGAAGAGGGAGAGACTCAAATAGGAGACTAGAGATACCTCTTTGTAATTAAAGGTTTATGTATTTTTACAGAACTTGATATTGATAAATTATTGATATTTTCATATCTCTTGTTATGAGTTCCATTAAATTTCATTAACAGATCTCATGTCTTTCCTGTTTCAAATAGATTAATGTTGTTGGTTATTCATTTTCAAATCATTAAATGTGTTTATTCATGACTTAGATTTTTCTCTGTTACAAATTTATACATTTATAATACTCAAAATAATTTCTTCTTTTGGTAAGTTTTATCTGTATCTGCAAGTGATTGAACTGTTAAGTCTTACAGCTTATATGTTGTTTTTTCAACTAACATGTGCAGATGCAGGCTACCTTCAATGATATAATCTTGAATTGCCTTTATTTAGTTTTCATTAAACAATTGTGATTTGAGTAAGAAGCTTGTCACCTCGTTTACATTTTTGTCAATGTGGTGATTTGCTTGTTCTTCATGCACCTCAAGACAACCTCGAATCCATTCAACACCTTTTCAAAGTAGTTTATATTTAGATTAGGTTCTTCTTCCTAGTTAGGTTTAAGTTTTCCTTTTCTTTTCTTAGCTCTTTTTTTTTCCATTCTTGAAAACAGATCCATTCTGGATCAAATCCACCCATAATCTAGCAGAGGCTACAAAAGTATCCGTGGGGGATTACCATACCAAATAGCTCGAGGATAGAACATACCTATGTGGGATTGTTTGAAGCCTTTGGTCGGGTTTTCTCCGTATGTTGAAATCCTTAAACACCCTTATTAACCACATACACAGTTGGGGCTTCAACAAGTAGTCAAGTGCAAAGTTTATGATAAACATGAATGATTGAAGGACTTATAAATTGGACATGGAGGATGGAGACTAATCCAAGTCATCCACAATATTATAGTTTTGGGATACTTTCATGTAGGGGTTGTGGAGGGTATATTTGGAGTGGTTCCTTTGGAATATTGAATATTTGTTACATTCTTGGGAACAAAACCTACAAAGGACCTACCGAAGGAGTAGGTATGTCTTCTCCTTAAGGAAAGTCGGGCCCAACATACTCTTCAACTTGAGTCTGGATATTGAAGTCGGTTTTGTTCATGTTACTAAATGTTTTTGTAAGAACTCTCATTTTGAGGGCACAATTCTTGTTTTAGGGTAACCACTCCTTGATTGGAAAAATGGTCGTTGTTAGAAATTTTACTGGGGTTGTGGCGCCATAGGTACTTGAGAAGGTTTCTTTTTCTTTTTCTTCACCTTTACCAACAATTGGAAATCAGGGATAAGTGGTCAATGGTGTGTATAGTGACCATACTTTCCACAGACTCGTCAAGAAAAAATGGTGCTAAGGTTGGAATTTTTTCCTTGTTTTGGGGGGTTTTAGTCTAACCATTCTCATTACCTGAGTTATGGTTATGCTAGGGAGGGGGGTTTTCTTCTTTCCCATGCTGCTAGTTTTGATTTTTCTTACCTTTCTCCCAACCCTGATGTAATGTCCCCAAAAATTGATTTTTTGTTATTAGGCTAGTGAAAACTACCTAGACAGGACATTATTGGAACTTGTTCAGAATGTTTCATACTTTGTTTACTGTAATGCAAAGTCGTAAGCTATTCTTACATTCTTCTTCCATATTTCTTAGTATGGTTATTAATGTCTTACTTATGTTGTCATGATGTTGATTACTATTTGGATCTATGGTTACGTATTGATGTGTAGGTTAGATATTTGATTACGTACCTCATTGATTATAACATTTTATTATTGTTGTATACACAATGCTGACTTAACTTTGTTATTGGAAAAAGGGGTGGAGTGGAAGGACTGCTTTCCCTTATAACAATCAGAGAGGTATTTATTTCTACTTGTCTCAAAAAGCTATTTTAGTTCTTACAAACTACTACATTTCTTTCACTTTGCATGCAGGTTCACTTAGCATCGGAAAACTATTTATAAAAGTTGAGCAGGGTATGTTGTCCATTTCATCAATAACACTCCTTTTTACAGATCCATCCTAGTGGCGACAAGCTAGTTGTTTTAGATGGTAATTATACCAAGCTAGATGGTTTACTAGCCTGTATTACACGAGTTTTTATTATTATGCTTACAGACTCTATGTTAGTGACTCAGTCACTACTCAAGTTATTATTCATGTGGCATTTATTTCCTATGGTATAAAGGCTTATAACGTTGTTCATGCTTTAACCTAGTCTTAGTGTATTGTTTAGTATATATGGTTTGTAATAGTTGGAGAAAGGATTTGTATAAAACTTTGACCTATAGTCCTCCATAGAATATTTCATATGCCATGGGCTTAGGGATTAATCCCTAAGTAATTCGATGCACAAAAGGGGTTTATGCATTTCATGTTGATTTGGAAAATGGTGTTATATTGTGGCATGAACTATAGGATTATGGGTTTTGAGGGCGTTAATTGAAGCCACGGTGGATCCTTAAATGTGCATTGGGAAATGTGGCATCCCAGCTTAGGGCTTGGCTCATCGCTTTGTTTTTGTCATTCGTAGCTTGGATTCTTGTGGTTTTCTCCTAAGCGATGTAAGGGTGTGCGACTACGATGGCCTAAAGATGTATGTTGACAATCTGGTTTAGAAGCATTATTTTCTTGTTTATTTTGGTTATCATGCATACTTCTCATCGTGGCCTATTCTCTATGTTCGCAGGTTGCATGGTGTGCAAAAATGTGGGTCGTAGCTAGTGGATGGCACCGTGGGAAACGCCATACCCATTTGGGTAAGCCTCTTGAACAAGTGTAAACTTGTTCCATCATTTTGCTTAATGGTTGCGACAGAGTTGATACTCGTCATGGTTTTGGAAAGGGTGTGTCTGTAATATTTAATGGTTGTTGCATTTATAATGTGATAGGGCTTGGTGTTTTTCTTATGGGGTTTTAATGCCTTCAAGACAGAACTTTAATGTATTCATATTTTTAATGGATAGTCTGTGTTGAAAACAAGATTGGTAAATATCTTGGCAGATTTGCATATTGTAAATAAGTTTGGTTTGATGGAATGTATTCGGATGGCTAATGGATACTCTGTGTTGAAAACAAGACTGGTAAATATCTTGGCAGATTTTCGTATTGTAAATAAGTTTGGTTTGATGGAATGGGGCAGCACCATTGCTTGCAATGGTGCATGGACGAGTTTAATCGACTATGTAAACCTTGAATTGTTTTAATGGTTATGTATGTGTACAACATTGGCATACTTATTTGATTTTGTGGTTATTACTCTTATTAATCAAATTTGTCTAATCAAAATCAATGTTTGAGTTATTTGTATGGATGAATGTGTGACAACATTGTTGGATTTGAGGCCATGCTGTATATGGCATTGGAATTCCCTCCATTAGAGCTTCGATAGTGTAATATATAGATATTTATTGTTTCATGTTTAAGCTATATAAAAAGAGGTAAAAGCCGATTGTGGGTGTAACCATGCATTTAGCAGTTGCCATTGTTGATAAATGTTGATAGGTTTTAATGGGTACTCTGTTTTGGTTGTGTTATATCTATAGTTGATTTTCGTATTTATCTTAGGATTTAAATTTTAGTGATTTTAATGTTTCCATTTGGGTTATTATCCTAGTTGTACCCTATGATTTACTATGGAAACTTATGATATTCTTACCCTAGATTTCTTTTATGATTTTTTGTTATGTTTTTCCTTTGAATCATAATAAGGCTCAAATCATTTATCTTTCAAAGGGTTTTAATTCTTATTGAAGAAAGTGATATTGTGAAATCAAATGTATATATGACTTTGATTATAAACTGGAAGAATATGAAAAAAATGAATATATTGTTTTATAGCCAGTTTGATTTATTTTACGATGATGGAATAAAAGCACCTAGTAGTGTGATGATGGAATGAAGGCACCTGGAAGGGATGGTACATAGGTGGAAATGGCTTCATTAAGCATATAGTAAACCTCATGTTGCATCATAATGACAGTCTATTTTACAGTATAGTTCCCTTACGCATAGGGTTTGTGAGTTATTCCCCATGGTTAATGCCAAATCATGTTTTAGGGATAAGGATTTTGTTGCACAGGTGCCAAGAGTGTTGTAGGTTCATGAAGGATAATCAAGAACAAGAAACCTGGAGGGTTTTTATGTAGAATGGAACCTAATAACTTGATGTGGGTTTAGGAATTCCCTATGTCTCTGAAGATGATGCGTGATGCTGGGTGGTTTTCTTTGTGTGAAAGATTGTAGGGTCATAATGAACAGGTAACTAGGGAATTTATTAAAAAATATAACGATGAAGTGGTTTGGTTTTAGGATTTGCAGGTAATGGTGAATGAAGAGGTTATAGAAGAGGCTATTGGTGTAGCATCTGATAGAAAAAAATGGTTCAAATAGCAATCATTTGAATCCGATTGTAGAAAATTCCTCTTTACAGGGTTTGAAAAGTTGGATTACAAGAATGACATACATATTACTAGGATTAATCCCATGTGGAAAACTCCATTGGAAATGATTCAGAATTATATGACTTGTGAAGCTGTTATGACATGGTATTAAGGTGTCATATGCATTTTTTGATGCATCTCAGTGGATACAAAAATTTGAATTTTCCTTATTATCTATTTAGAAGTATGCAGAAAATGATTGCACGGATTCATAGTCATCAGGAACATACAGTTCGTTCCTGTTTTCATGAGGGGTTAATTAAGTTATTAATAGTCTTTCATTTGAAGAAAAAAGGGAAAACTTGGGAAGAGTTTCAGTTTGTATTTGGATTCGATGCAAAGAAGCAGAAGGGAGAAGTGAAAGAAAGCAAATATGTAGCAACATGAAATCAAACAAAGCAAAATGTAAAACTAGAAAATGAAGTGGGAAAAGAATTAGTAGAGAAATGTTCTCAGGTAAATGATGAATTATCAAAAGCATGGGCTATCAAGAATGATAACAAAGGGGTAGATTCAAAAGAAATTTCAAAGGTTAAGCCAGTCAAAAATATGAAATCCAAAGGTGTGGACTTGAGTTTAAAACCCAAAAATCAGTTGAGAAGTAAACTCGAAGTTGAAATAAGCCCAATTCCTATACTTAATATTTTAGAAGACAGTGAATTGGTGGTCATAGAAGAGTCTATGAGAAAAGAAAAGGTTCAGTTAATAAATGAAGAGCATATTTCAAAAGGTGAAAATTTTATAGAACTGCAAGGAATGACTGAACAAATCCCAGAATGATTTTGCACAAATAAGTAAAATTATGTTGAGAATGATATTGATTCAGGTTTAAAGTCTTTACATGAATAAGAAACCATTGTGGATATAGATGAGGAAGATATTATTCCAGATTTGGTACAGACAAGGAAATTTATGATGTCTTACAAAGAACAAAATAAATATCTAGAGGATTTAAATGAAAATCCGATGGTTGCAAATAAGATATTGCAAGAGGATTTAGAGGAAAAAGAAGCTGATTATAAGAAGCTTGTCATTATTTCTAAAGACATGCTGAAGAAGAAAAGAGCATTGCAGAAGGAGTATAAGCATGTATTGGACCAGAACAAAGAGTTACAAAATAGGGAGCTGAACAAGGATGTTGAGTATTGGAGGTTGCAAAAAAGATCTCAAGTTCTTCATGATATGTCTATGTTAGCTAAGGTGTCTAAGAGTCTTTGATGAAAGGTCTAGATTATTGTTGAGTCAGTACATTCGATATATAGTAGATAAGGTTTTATGTCTAGTCTATTTGGAATTTTAAGCTTTAATTTTACTTTTAAGTTAGTTCTACCTAAAACAAATTTACTATTTTTAGTCATTCGAGATCCATGAGATAAGAATCTAGAAACTGTTTTAAATTTTGAGGATAATTGTATATATGAGATAGTTGGGATAGAAGAAAGGGTTGGAATCATAGATGGAGATCAAGATACTATTATGAACTTTAAGGCGTATATTTACTTGCATCTTTAATATAGAACTATTGCTTTGAAATGATTATGATTATGAGCCTATTTTGTTTTAATAATTAAATTGTATGTTGTTATGATTTTCTATTGTGTGTGGTCCTATCAATCCATTTCAAGATTTTTATTATGATATGCAATTATCTATAAATGCTCAATTGCAAAACTTGGTTCATTTTTTTATAAATTCATGCTCATCATATTTTTGTTGTTGGATTTTGTATTTAACTATATGTCATGCACTTTTATAATTTATATTTTATTTGATTTCCATATCCTTTGATTACATACCTTCTATGTATAAATTTGGTTTCAATCAACTTGAAATTTAGTAGTCTAGGTTCAACTTTAGCGATAAAATCTTCTGGCGTCATTGCTGGGGACGAAGAACCAAAAGTAAAATATTCCCGTGGTATTTGACATTGTTTTATATATGATTTTGGAGGGTGAATAAGATGAGTAAAATATGCTTATAGACTACGTCAGTCACCTACATCAGTTATCTATGAAAAGTTATAGTGGCTTCAAAATGGATAGGAACTCGAGGAAATCCCTCATCACCTTTAAATCCAGGAGTCCCAAACCCTAAAAAAATATTGAAGGAAGCTAGGAAACGATTAAGTTCTACCTCATCAAGAAAGTTTAAACATCCCTCAACCTTGGAGATTCCTAAATCTTCATTCTTTCATGTTCCTTCTTTTGATCCAAATTCTGAAAAAGGGAAAGAAGAATTAGATCTGTTGTTTACCCTTTATCACATAGACAACTTCCAAGTTTTAACAAAATCCTTTATTACCTGAAGAAGTTAAAGTTGAAGCATTATAGACAAGTGGTTATTCTTTATTTTCATCTCATATTCTTTTTGCAAGTAAAATCCCATTGCATCAACCTAATTCCAGTAATTTCCCTCCTTCATCACAACATTCAAGTACCAACCAATCCAATTCAATTTCAAGTATTTCCAGTCCTAAAATGGTTGTTCAACCGCCAAATAGGATGGCTGCCATCATAGTATCCAGGTATTCCCCTGTAGTTTTTCCTCAGCCTTTAAATGCTCTCCCAAGTGGAGATTATCAGAAGTATATTTCGAGATTCAATGGTAAAGGAGATGTTACAACATAGGAGCACTGTAATACACATTTCAGTTATGTAGATAATAAAATTTTTGAGAATGAAGATGTTTGGATGAGAGTTTTTGTGCAAAGCTTAGATGGTGAAGCAAGAAAATGGTTTAGGTAATTACCACCAAACTCTATAGATGGTATAGATGCTTTAGAAGAAGTGTTTATGAGACAATGGGGAGATACTAAAGATTGTCTATATTACATTACAGAGTTTGTATCATTAAAAAGAAAGAAAGATGAGGATGTGGGAGACTTTTCTAAAAGGTTCAATAAAATGTATAGAAAAATAACAGATGAAATCAAACCCTCTGAAACATCAGCGAAGTTAACTTACGCAAACTCTTTTGATCATGGATTTTATTTATTGTTAAGAGAAAGAAAGTCTATATCTCTTTTAAATATGCAATAGGATGCATTGGAGGTTGAGTCTAACATATTGGCTTCAAACAAACTCAAGGAAGAAACAAACTATCAAATGGTAGATAAAAAGGGTAAAAAAGAAATTATTCCATCCAATTCTACCAGAAGAGCTTCAGATAGTAAAATAGATGAAATGAATAAATTTAATAAAAATTTATATGCTAAGATTGATAGGTTGGGATTGGGAAATAAAAATAAAAATAAAAACTATTCCTAAAGGAGAGAGAAATCAAAATCAATTCACAAGACCTTTTGTTCCTAGATTTTTGCCAAGACAAAGAAGAAACAATCATATTCAGAGGAAGAGAAGAGAAAATGAAGAGCAAAGAATTCAACCTCCATTTCAAAATAATCATGTGAGAGATAATGAATCATATGAGATAGATGAAGGGGAGTTAGAGAATTTGGAAGAATAAGAACAATTCATTAGTCAATTTGATGATGATTCTTCTCCTCATTTTTTGACTAACGTTGATTATCATTATGGTACAGTTATTGATCATTATGAAGAAAATAGTTGTGAACAAGAAATGTCTATGCCTGAAATTTGTCAAGAGATTCCATAGAAATCATATGGTCTTAGATCAGGGATAAAAGATGTGGCACAAGCTAAGAAAATTGTGAAAATTGTTCCCACTAAATAAAATTTGCCTCAAAATCAGAAACAAGTTGTAAAGAAGAAAAAAGATGAAGTGATAGTTCTGGAGGAAGTTAATAAAGGAACAGGTGGGTTTAATTTGGAACATGAACTTAATACGATCAAGATCCCCATTCATTTGACATTATTGATAAAAAACAAATCTTACAGAGAAACAACTTTTAAAACTTTTAAATATGCAGTGAATTATGTTCCTTCTGATGAAATTAATTTGCAGGATGAAAAACCTACTATCATTGTGGGTTCTAAAAAATTTGATCAAACTGATGATAATTCAGAATATCCTCCTCCATTTTTTGTAACTGTTACAGTTCATGATCATTTATTACATAATTTTCTTCTGGATTCAAGAGCTTCTCATGACCTCGTGCCAAAAGCAGTCATGGAATCCTTAGGGTTGAGTGTTACTAAACCATATCATGACTTGTATGCATTAGATTCTAGGGCAGTGAAGTTTATTGGGTTTATTAAAGATCTTGTGGTGATTTTAACACAGATACCTATGAAGAGTGTATTTATTGATATAGTTGTAGCGGATATTTCTCCCAAATTTGGCATGTTGTTGTCTAGATCTTGGGAAAAAAGAGTGGGAGGAACTCTTCAAATGGACCTTTCATATGCCACAATTCCGTTGTTTGGAGGAGAATACAGGAGAGTTTACAGAGAAGTACAGATGGCATATTTGGTAAGTGACAGTAAACATCCTAATAATCATCCAATTTATTCAATAGAGGAGAACGTGGGTTCTTATATGTTGCAATTGAGTGATGATGTTGAAGGAGTTTTACAAGTGCACAAAGACATTCCAGTTTAGAAAAAGAAAGAGAGACCAGATGGTTTATGGCAAATGTATTTTGAGGGAGCAAGAGCAGATGTTGTACTCATTTTAGCTAGAGGCGAAATCATTTCTCTCATGTACAAGTTGGAATTAAAGACAACCAATAATACTGTTGAGTATGAAGTATTGATTATTGTATTGAGAGCAATGAAATATTTGGATATTCAAGAGGTTGTTGTGTTTGGTGACTTTGAATTGGTAATTCATCAAGTTAAGAATGTTTACCAGCTAAAGCAACATTTGTTGAAAGTGTATATAAATGAGGTGTGGGATCTAATATATAATTTATTTTTATCTTTCAACATAAATTTTGTCCAAGAGAATATAATGAAACAATAGATTCCTCAGGTCTAGCAGCAGCGTACTTTACGATTCCAAAATTGACACATTTGAAATATCCGATTGATGAAAGATACATGCCATCTGTCTAAGATGACATCAAACATCAGAATGTCTTTCATGATGATCAGGAGATAAAAGAATTTTTGGAGCTAACAGGTGAATTTGCTAATGATTTAGTTTATCAGGATCAGGAATTTGAGTTGGTTGAAAATGAACCCTATACAAAAGATTTGATTGTTGATCATAAAATTTTTGAATTAAAGGGAAATTTCATTCCCAAGGGACTTGTTCCACTTGAGAGGTTATTTTCAAAAAATGATACTTTGTTGAAACATACATTGCAGAACACTGAAGAAAGTGTTGTAAGTTGTAATATTGGTTCTAAAGTTGAACCTAAAATGATTAAAATGTCAAAAATTTTGTGAGAAGGGGAAAAGAAAAAGTATATTAGTCTGTTGAAAGAATTTATGGACATTTTCGCTTGGTCATATGAATATTTAAGAACTTATGACACTAGCATAATTCAGAATAAAATTCCCTTGAAACCAAATACTAATCCTTTTAAACAAAAACTTAGAAGGCTTAATCCAACATTGCTACCAGTAATTGAAAAGGAGGTAAAAAATTGTTGGATGCAAAAATTATTGTACCTCTTAGATATTCATTTGGGATTGATAACCTGGTGCATATGCATAAGAAAAATGGAGAAATAAGGCTCTGTGTAGATTTCCACAACCTGAACAGATCTTGCTTGAAAGACAATTATTCATTGCCTAAAATTGATTAGATTTTTTAGAGAGTTGTAGGGTCTCATAGAATTTCAATGATTGATGGTTTTTCTGGTTATAAGCAGACTGCAGTACATCCTGAGGATAGATAAAAAAAAACATTCACAACTCCATGGGGAACATTTATGTACGATAAAATGCCTTTCAGGCTTATAAACATAGGTGCTACATTCCAGAGGGCTATGGACATAGCCTTTGTGGGGGGAAATGAAAAGTTTGTAGTTATATACCAAGATGATATCATAGTGTTGTTAGATTTTAAACATTAGGCTAGCATAACATTAGGATATTTAACTGAGAGAACAAAAAGCACAGCAATCAAACACAACAGACAATGAACACAGTGTTTTTCCTCGGGGAAACCATAAATGGAGAAAACCCCATAGCTTCCTCAGAGATAGAATCAGCACCAAAGTGAAACCCAAAAATAGTAAGATGATCTCTCGACAGCAGTAACCTCTTTCTTCATTTCCCTAGTGTCTATCTCTTCCTCAGCTATGCGCTACAACTAAGTGTGAGTGAGTGTGTGATCAATAGAGAGGCTAGATCTCTATTTATACTAATTCCCTACTTAAATAAACCCAACTAGGGCCGAATTCAATAGGTGAGTATAATAACCCTAGTGCCCCAGAACTGCGGGGACTTTAACCCTTAGACAATAGGAGGGTTAACCACCTTGAATTGACATGACTTGTTTACATTATAGAAACTTCCCTATAGGAACATCAGGGCATGACATGACTCAAGTACATTACAAATACATCCCGAAATAAACATCGGGTTATAAGAAATACAACATAATACATTCCGAAGTTACAACTAGATCAACAAGTGTTCTCCAAGTCTGATGATGACCATCTAAAGCATCTAAGACATGTTTTACTAAGTGCCTAAAATTTGGTTTGTCATTAAACCCAAAGAAATCTCATTTTGCTATGATAGAGGGAAAGTTGTTGGGGCCCATCATTTCTGTTGAAGGAATCAAAATAGATCCAGAACGAGTAAAAGCCATTTTAAAAATTACTATTCCTAGAAATAAAAAGGAAATTCAATCTTTTATTGGGAAAATTAATTTCTTAAGATGGTTCATTCCTAATTTCACAGAAATTATTAAACATATCACTGAGATGCTTAAGAAGGATAGGGAAGTTAAATGGTCAAATCAAACTAGAGATTCATTTGAAAGGATAAAGGATGCATTGATAGAAGCACCAGTGTTGATTGCTCCAAATTATACTAAAGATTTTGCAAATTTTTCATTTGCATCTGAAGATACCATAGTTGTTGTTTTGTTGCAAAAGAATTTAGATGGATTGGAACAACTGATTTCTTTATTCAGTAAAACATTAAGAGATTCATAGCTTAAATATATCACAATGTAAAAGCAAGCGTATGCATTGGTTAAAGCTCTCAAATTTTTCAGAATTTATGTTTTACATTCCAAAATTTTGGCATATGTTCCAAGTGTTAGGATTATTAATCCTCCCTTGTCCAAATTTGGTAATATGTCTAAATTGGGAGTCATTTCTAAATCGGGAGTCCATCCAGTCTATTTATAGTCATTAACACCATTTGGTCCACTTGACCTAATTGGGGCACATGTTTCAGTTACTAATGTGTGGGGAACACTTATTGAGGCTCACTGCCATTGATTCCACTTGATTGCATCAGTTTAGGAGCCTCCTAGACCAATCCCTACAATTTAGGAAGCCACTAAGAGTGCTGAAAACAACCAAGGTCAATTCACTTCAGTTAATGACTAGTCAAGCTAAGTTAGGAGTCAGTTACATTTAGTTAGCGCTAGGTTTACTTGACTGCACTCAAGTGGGGCGCATTTCTCACCTACAACAGTCAATTAACCTTAGTCAACACTTCATGTAACACTTGATTTGTGTTTTAGAGATCCGATAAACTTTGGTTACGGTTTAGACAAGGTTAGTTAACTACTGAGTCCTCTGATAGTGATTTAGACAAGGTCTTAGTTACCTACAGTCAAGTAGAGTCTATCAATTTGAATTTCCTCATGTGGATTTGAATTTCATGTGGCTATTAAATCCATTTTACTTAATTGTAATTATCATCTGATTAATTTTTTATTAATGAAAGCATTCATAGCTGCAAGCCATTTTTGCACTGTTTCATTCTTCAATTGCTGAGTAAATTGTGAGATCTACTTTGTGAGTTATGTATTTGTCTACATATCTATGTGCTCGAATTTACATCGTATCAGAGCCTCGGTGGACAAGACTCCTCTCCGCCTCAGATCTCCAGCTGGATCATTTTTTTTGGCAAATTGCTCTTTCCAGTACTGCACCAGAAGCGAAGAATTTACCACTTAATATCCCAAGTTAGGAAATTGTTGATCAAGCTTGCTTGATCAACTATGTTGGGTGTGAAGGAAATTCCAAAAATGTAGACTATCGACCTTACTTTGTCTGTTTGATTGTGTGACATGTTATCAGCCTTTCTTACAGCATTCGCAACAAGCAGCTCTTCCTTCTCACTGCATTGTCTATAGCAGCTCAGTTCTTCCTACTACATTCAAAATGGCTCATCCAATAGAGCCTCTCACTCCCTTCAACTATCACCAGTGGAAGGCAGACATGGTGGTAATGCTCTACACCAAAGGGCCCTTTAGACTCATACAAGAAGCAGAGGAAGAGCCAGATTCAGATAAAGACAAAGCTAATTACATGAACAGGATTGATGAAGTCCATGGACACTTGCTCTCCTCAATTTCTAAAGATCTTTGGTTCCACATCCTAGAATTGAAGACTCCCAAGCTGGTTTGGGACAAGATTTCCTCCCTATTTGATAAGCATGATGAGATGAGGATCCATTAGCTATAAAATGATCTGATTACTCTCAATCCATCCAATTTCGATTTTCTGAATGAATTCTTCACAAAGTTCAAGAACCTGATATATATGTTGAAGCAATGCAAAGTGGAGAAGGATGAAGATCAGCTCATCCTTGCTATTCGCACAAAGCTCAATGCAGACTACTTAGTCTTTGTATCGACCTTCCAAACAGTAAGGCTCACTACTTCAAATTGGAAGATGCCCACTCTTAATGCTTTCATCCAATCTCTTATTTCTGAGAATGATAAATTGAACCAAATGAAAATCATTCAATCTCCCAAAGATCTAGCTCTAGTTGCAAGAGGAGATAAGGTAGTGAATGACAAAGGGAATCAAAGAGATGAGTCCCCTGTGAAGAAAGAGCAGTCAAAAGAACCTTCAAGTTCAAAGAGAAGCAAGAAGAATGGCAAAGGCAAGGTCCTTTGCTCTTACTATGGAAGGGGATTCCATTCAGAAAGCTCCTATATGAGAAGAAAAATTGATGAAATGGCTCTTCTTTTGAAAAAGAACAACATTTATGTACTTGCTAGCGCAAGGATGACTCTAAAGAAGAAGAAGAAGAAGAATACCAAAGGATAGGACATGCACTGAAGGCTTGCTACACATCAGCACCTATTTTCCTCATTGATTCTGGAGCTTCCAACCATATGGCTGCATCCATAGAATAATTCTGTTCTTTTCAGTCCTTTGATGGTCCTAACATTCAGATGGGAAATAACAGTAAATTCAAAACAAAGGGGAAGGGCTCTATCCAACTTGAACATGGAAGGTTCAAAGATGTGCTATTTGTTCCCTCCCTAGCTTCAAACCTATTATCTGTTTATCAGATGACCCATACTGGATCTCCAAAGTGAGTGATATTTGGTCCTGACTCAGTGGAGATCACATATATCTCTACTGGGAGAATCATAGAAAAGGGTACTGCAAAACATTCTTCAAAAGCATATGATTTCTCACATTTCATGCCTTCTTCAGAACCAGTGCACTCTCAGCAGCCACCTACAAGGGAAGGTAAAATCATTGCATCTACTTCTTTTACAGGTTCTACTAGTATTGCAGGTCCATCTATACCAGTTTATGACCTTGAGATTTAGGGTGACTCAGATCTAGATTCAGTCCCTACTTCCAAACTAGAAGCTAGGAAGATGACAAGAAACTCACCTAACACTCAGAAATGAAAGACTCTTGCGCTATGTCATGCTATCTTACCTCCTTCAGGGAGATGCAATAGTCTCCCTGTAAGATGCTATATGGCAAGGGATCAGTCTTACTACATTCATAAGAATGGATATGATCATACACCTCTTCATCCAGCAAGAGACAAAGGTTACATTCCTCCTTCCTCCCATCATCATTTTTGGAGAATAAGGAGAAGTCTACATGCTAGGCCCCAGAATACATGTGCACAACACACCATGCATGTTGCTTCACTACCTCACAGAGATGAAGATTTCAGCAACATATTTTCAAGTTTTTCAAACTTGAGACTTGATTCTACCTGCTTAGCTAGATGGAGGGCCTTTTTCCCATGTGGTTTTTTCCCCAGCTCCTTGTATTAAGTAGTTACTTTATTTTACTTGATGTAATGGGTGACCTATGGTGTTAGTTACCAGGGCGCATAGTTTGTCCAAGTTAGCATTCAGGGGGGGTGTTAGGATTATTAATCCTCCCTTGTCCAAATTTGGTCATATGTCTAAATTGGGATTCATTTCTAGATCGGGAATCCATCCAGTCTCTTTTTAGTCATTAACACCATTGGGTCCACTTGACCTAATTGGGGCACATGTTTCAGTTGCTAAAGTGTAGGGAACATTAATTGAGGCTCACTGCCACTGATTGCACTTGATTGCATCAGTTTAGGAGCCTCCTAGACCAATCCCTACAATTTAGGAAGACACTGGGAGTGCTGAAACCAACCAAGGTCAGTTCACTTCAGTTAATGACTAGTCAAGCTAAGTTAGGAGTTAGTTACATTCAGTTCTAATCCTCTACATTCAGTTAGTGCTAGGTTTAATTGACTGCACTCATGTGGGGCGCATTTCTCACCTACCACAGTCAGTTAACCTTAGTCAACACTGAATGTAACACTTGAGTTGTGTTTTAGAGCTCCGATAAACTTTGGTTATGGTTTAGACAAGGTCAGTTAACTACTGAGTCCTCCAATAGTGATTTAGACAAGGTCTTAGTTACCTACAGTCAATTAGAGTCTATCAATTCGAATTTCCTCATGTGGATTTGAATTTCATGTGGCTATTAAAGCCATTTTAATTCATTGTAATTATCATCTGATTACTTTTTTATTAATGAAAGCATTCACAGCTGCAAGCCATTTTTGCACTGTTTCATTCTTCAATTGCTGAATAAATTGTGAGATCTACTTTGTGAGTTGTGTATTTGTCTACAGATCTATGTTCTCAAATTTAGACCAAGTTCATCAGTTAAGGAAATTCTATTATAGCTTGACAGTGAAGGGAAAAGAGGCAGGTGGATAGTAAAGGTTATGGAATATGATGTGGATATTAAACCAACCAAGTTGGTGAAAGGCCAGGGTTTAGCCAAGATTCTAGCAGAATCAAATTGTCACGTATTAGATCTTCATTTGATGGTAGAAAATTCAGATCAAGATGTGGAAACATAGCATAGTAGGTGGACGATTTATAGAAGGTATTGTGATTCTCCTTGGTATAAATAAATTGTATATTTACTCTTGCATTTACAGTGCCCTCCAGAATTGAATAGAAATGAGTGTAGATCATTAAAACTTAGAGCACTGAAATATGTTTTAATTGATCAAGTTTTGTACTTGAAAGATCCCGGAGGTATATTGTTGAAATGTTTGGATAAATCAGAAGTTTATGATGTTACTGCTAGGTTACATAGTGGATTATGTGAAAGAAAGCAAATATGTAGCAACAGGAAATAAAATAAATAAAAATCTAGAACCAACAAATGAAGTGGGAAAGTAATTAGCAGAGAAATGGTCTTAGGTAAATGATGAATTATCAAAAGCATGTGATTTCAAGAATGATGACAAAGGGGTAGATTCAAAAGAAATTTCAAAGGTTAATCCAGTAAAAAATATGAAATCCAAAGGTGTGGACTTAAGTTCAAAATATAGAACTTGGTTGAGAAGTAAACTGGAAGTTGAAATAAGCACAAATCCTATACTTAATAATTTAGAAGAAAGTGAATTAGTGGTCATAGAAGATTCTGTGAAAAAAGAAAAGGTTCAGTCAATAAATGAAGAGCATATTTCAGAAGGTGAAGAAAATATAGAACTGCAAGGAATGATTGAACAAATCTCAGAATGATTTTGCACAAATAAGAAAAAATATTTTGAGAATTATATTGATTCATGTTCAAAGTCTTTACAGGAAGAAGAAACCATTGTGGATACAAATGAGGCAGATATTATTCCAGAGTTGGTACAGACAAGGAAATTTATAATGTGTTACAAAGAACAAAATAAATATCTGCAAGATTTAAATGAAAACCTGATGGTTGCAAATAAAAGATTGTGAGAGGATTTAAAGGAAAAAGAAGTTGATTATAAGAAGCTTGTCATTATTTCTAAAGACATGCTAAAGAATAAAAGAGCATTGCAAAAGAGGTACAGAACATGGAGATGAACAAGGAGGCTGAGTATTCTAGGTTGCAAAAGAGATCTCAAGTTCTTCATGATATGATTACGTTAGCTGAGGTGTCTAAGAGTCTTTGATTGAAGATCTAGATTATTGTTGAGTTAGTAGATTCGAGAGATAGTATATAATGTTGTTATGTCTAGTCTACTTGGCAGTTTAAGCTTTAGTTTGACTTTTAATTTAGTTCTACCTAAAACAAATTTACTATTTTTAGTCATTCAAGATCCATGAGTTAAGGATGTGGAAACTATTTTAAATTTTGAAGATAATTGTATATCTGAGATAGTTGGGATAGAAGAAAGGGTTGGAATCATAGATGGAGATTAAGCTACTATTATGAACTGTAAGGCGTATATTTACTTGCATCTGTAATACAAAACTACTGCTTTGAAATGATTATGATCATGATCCTATTTTGTTTTAATAATTAAATTGTATTCTATTATGATTTTGTCTTGTGTGTGGTCCTATCAATCTATTGCAAGATTCTTATGATGATATGGAATTATCTTTAAATGCTCGATTACAGAACTTGGCTCATTCCTTTATACATTCATGCTCATAATATTTTTGTTTTTGGATTTTTCATTTAACTATATGTCATGAAGTTTTATGATTTATATTTTATTTGATTTCCATACTACATACCTTCTCTATATAAATTTGGTTTCAATCAGCTTGATTTACCTTTAAGATTTCTCTAAGCTTGAAATTTAGTAGTCTAGGTTCAACTTTAGTAATAACATATTATAAACCAAAGGGCCGTATCTTTGGAAGGACCCTTCCAAAGGATATCGTGGCTAAACGCATGGCATTGATAGAGTTATAGAATTTGGTATTTTTATTTAAATGTTTGGATATGTAATAAGGCTGAGGGCCATAGTTACAGCATGTAAATTTGATTGCATCTTTCGACCATTGTGTAGAGATTTGATGTATTTAAATTACATCTTGTATATAGATAAATATATCATAGATTTAAATAGTGAAACGCTTCCGCGTGAGGACGAAATCTTATGGGATTTGTTCATGGTGATTTGTAAACAAAACAGACCCTATAGGAATTGATCCTCGGTTGTTTATGGTTTGTGACGGCTTATATTTATATGGATGCGATTTGGGAACAACACCTACAGGATTTGATCCCACGACCTCTATGCAATTATGTTATTTTTTAATGAATGTTGCACATGATATTATGGTTGATTTCTTATGCATATAATGGTTTTAGTATAATGATGGATTATTTACTACATACGATTTCGTAGATGTAGTTAATATAATAAAATGTTGTTTGATGTTTGTTTAAGGTTGGATATTGTTAGAAAATAATTACATACATGAGAGGTCTTCATTGTGTTTTATTTTAGCTTTACTACTTTGTATTTGATGAATATTCCTAAGTATAGGATACTAAGTTTATAATATTGCTTAATTAGAATATGGTTCTGTTTATACTTGATATTATATAATGATTTATTTATTAAGATTAGTTTACTATACTTCAGTTAATAGTGTTTAATTTATATGTTTGTTTCTAGCTAAACCTGGAATCAACTTTTACATCTAAACATAGCTCTGCTGGCAATATGAAATCTGCCAGTAGAGTTTATAGGTAAATAAAAATAGAACTAAGTATAGTATAAATAAACCCTAAATATTTCTTATACTGGAATTAAATTACAGACATAGGGTGTAAAAATAAAAGGTAAACCCTTAAATATTTTTACACGGAAACAACTATAAACATAGGGTTAGAATTATAACATAAACACTTGCATATTCTAACCAGAGAGTATACTAGATAATGGAATATGAAGTCAAGAAAATCATAACTGAAGAATGAATCTATTCCAATGGTTGTAAGCTGCACACTCAAATACCCAGCATTAACAATTCAAATGTAGATATGACCTTTTTATAGATGACCAAATCACTTATGAACTACCATGTTCCACCCAACCATGACCCAAAACTGTTATTGGCTTTAATCCAAACCCCCCCGAGTTGGTTTAAACATGTAATTAGCTTAGAGCTCCTAAGGTAAGGCTTCCCTAACTGTATACCAGGTCTCAATTAGTTCTCCTTTTTCCTCTTAGGTAAATGTTCTCCAAGAAATCTCATGAGAATAATCAGGAAAAATAATGACTCCAAAAAGATGGAAGAGATCCCCAAGCCTCTCTGTGGCTCAAGACTTTATAGATAGACTTTTCAGTCAAAAGGATAGTTAAATCAAGAATCATTTGATTTTTTGATTTAACCCTTTTGATTTAATTTAGGGACTTTTAACTTAGGAACTTTTAACTAGTTCCTAATTGGAATTTTGCAGGTATTATACTATTTAATTTTTCTTTTAATATTAATAATAATAGATGAAGCTTTTCCTTCTTTCGTACATTACTAATATCATTACTAGGTTTACTCTTTATACATTCCATGTATAAAATACATAATAATATATTATTTGTTAACATTTGTCTTTGGGTGTCATGTATTATGATCCCTAAACCTATCACACTTTCTTCATTAAGGTCATTAGGTAGGTGGTTGGGTCTACTAGGATAGGAAACTCTAAACATCCTTGCATGTTGGATCCCCTCGTATAACATGGTAGTTCTTTAGTACTTGATGAGATACATAAATTCGATATTTATTATAATCACTTATAAATAAGCCATATGAGATCAATATTTTACTCGAGTTGTTTTCACTCAGGAATCATTAATTATTTTCAGTAACTCCTAGTGCTTATCCAGAGCACATACTCAATGCCATAAACAAGGAGTTACAAACTTAGTGCAATTCTAGAGCTCCTCGCTCAACACTAATTCTAGGATGTACTTGTAGGATACACCTAGGGATATAATGGACAAGCATTTGATGCTCCAGAGCTTATGTTCCACATCAACATGGAAGGCTCCAGGGCTTATTCCCAACACTTCCAATTGATCTTTTCATGTGTTTCAGAGCTTCATGCTCAACACAAATATCTCAAAACTCATGTGCTCCATGTTGATGTATATGTAACTTCGGAATGTATTATTCTATGTATTTTATATTATTGTAACCCGATGTTTATTCCGGGATGTTTCTATTATGTATTCGAGTCATGTGGTCATGCCCCGATGTTCCGATCGGGAGGATTATAATGTAAACAAGTCATATCAAGTCATTGGGTAAGTCCCCACTGTTTAGGGGCACTTGAGTTATTATACACTAATTAAGGTGTAGGATCGAGTAGTAATTATTAGGTTGAGTGCACTTCAAGTCAACGGAAGAATATAAATAGAGAGTGAGAGTCTCTCTATTTATCACTTGTGACTTAGCTCTCTTGCTCTCTCAAGTGTGGCGCACTTTTGGAGAAGGAAATTCTTGTGCTTGACAGAAGACAGAAGGCTGCTATTGTGAAGGGAGGTCATCTTACTGTTTTGGGATCACATCTTTTGGTGATACTATCTTAGAGGAAGTTGAGGGGTTTTCTCCATTTATGGTTTCCCCTCCTAAAAATCTTTGTGTCTCTTGTCTCTTGTGATGTGCTTATGTGATTGTTGTGCTTGTTATTCTCTCAGTGAAAAGATCTTGTTATAATGCTAGCTTAAATGTTGAAAAACTAACACTCCAGAGCTTCTCGCCCAACACAAATATAAGTACTCATGTGCTTCTGAGCTTCTTTCTCAACATAAAACATCAATTACCCATGTGCTCCAAAGCTCCTTGCTCAACACAAACATCTTATCAATCATGTGCTCCAGGTTCCACGCCTAACAAAAGAAAACATATATATATCATATGCAATTGGCTTACGCCCAATATATCAAACAAATCATCATGTTCATATGCAATCAGGTCTTTGATCCATTATATCAAAATAAAACATCAAAGTAACATCATAATCAATGGAGCTCATGCCCATAAGTGTTAGCTTCAAAATTTGGGATATTACACCTGATTTTGAGGGTTGTAGGGATTGGAGGTGTTTAACTACTCAAATTGTTGACTTTTTTGTTGAAATAAGGTTGGACTAAATTAACCCCCATATGAGGCATGGGGACTGAATCAGGAGGACATGGGATATATTCATTTTGTGCTCTATATAATGTGGATGTATGAGTAGGTTGCACCATTTATAGTGAAGGAACCATTGGCACATGGCTTGTGTTAGGGTATCTAGGAATGTATGATCCATACTTTAGCTATCCAAATCAAGGATTTAGGACAATAGTAGGAGGTTTCAACATAATGGAAATGGGGGGATACTACACTATCATAGGGGGTGATATAGAAGTTGGTTGGAGGAAATATTTTCTCCGCTAGGAAATAAACCCAGTAAGACCTTTTGTTGAGTGCAGCAATATTGTATGGGAGAGATCCAAAGAAGGATGTTGAGGGGCATCAAGAAAAATGGCATATAAGTAGTAAGAATGTGCATATATGATATCAAAGTTTTGGGCCTTTAAGATGGCATGTTCCACATAATTTGTGATAGCGGTTTGGAGTGACTTAATGAACCAAGTAAGAGATCTATGCCACTCATGGATGTGGTGCACTATATGGGTATATTTTTTTTGCTTAAATTGCATCAGGATATTGAGGTCGAGGTCATGGTGGATGGGTAGTTGAAACTAGGTGATAAATGTTCTGGACATCATCCCTAAAGTGGAATGGGAATCCCTTAGTAGGTTCACATGCCATTTTGCAGTTGTACTAGTGAGAGTTCATTTAGAAAGGTGAATCCTCATAGAATCATCCATTATGTTGTTGGATGAACACCATAGGTGCAAATAAATAACATCGTTGGAAAGGTGATTTGCTTGTTTCCCTTCAAACTGAGGGATGTTTCTGGGGATTTTTTTAGGAATGGAAAAACATGCTACATCATGAGCTATGGGGTTATTGATTATCTTTGCTAGATTAGGGAGATTCATTATATCTATGAATGGTAGATTAGTATTGGAAACCACCATCATACTCTCTGTGTTATTTACTAAAGGGGGGAATGGTGACTATGTAGTGGTCATAGTTTTCCTTGATGTGAAGAAAAGTATGTTTTGATGATTCCTTCCAAAAATGGAGAAGAGGGTGGGGTATTTGTTTTATGGGGTGCAAATAAAGGTGATCCTCTTCTGTCCGAGGATGAAGAAAAAGTGTATAAAATATGTTTAGGGGGAGAGGATGATTCATGCAAGTAGAGTCCTCATGTGAAGGATCCAATAAATTTTTTCTAGGAGTTTCCTAGGCTAGTACCTCCCATGTGTTCCATGGAGAAAAAGTGGAAAAATACCCCTCGATATAGGGGGCTAGACCCTGTAGTTAACAAGACTTACTTGGGGGGTTTTGTTCTTCAATTATGGAAGTCAAATGTAACAAGTGCAAGCTATGGTGGCAATTAAAAAAAAAAGAGCAAATGCAAAAATATGCGAACTACAATAGATGCAAAATGGTGCAAGAGTGACTGATATGTGCAAATTTTGTTTAGTGAAAACGGTCTTCACATGTATGTTGCTTTAAATTACGAGTTACGTGGACTTGAATTTATAGAATAAAATAAGTTCTAAATTCCCTAAGTACCTAAAATATTTCCTCTCAAATGTATCAGGGCCTTCTAAAAGAAAAAAAAACATTGGCGACAATGGGATCCAAAAAATGATTTACTAGTGAAGGTAAAAAAGATCTAGTTATACTGACGATGGGGCTATGTTGCAAAATATTTGGAAACACTTCCCAATGGAAATATCTTAAATCAGGACTCAATGGAAATCACCATTGCTCCTTGGAAATATATTCAATTTGGCCATTAATATACCCACGCCAATTGTGGATAAGTGGTTCTTCCCAGTGTTATCTATCCGAATGGCACTTCTCCGTCCGAGTGCTGACATTTCCTATGCTGGCGCACACAAGCACATTTATGGATTGAAGGTTGCATAAAACACTATAGATGTGCATATTATGAAATACATTCATTATCCATCCAGCTTTCCATTTTTACCTTTTACTATGTCAATTGTTGTACGCAACTTTGCCTATAAGAAACCTGCGTACATACGCGACTTTTTCCTGCCGCATGTCGCATATTGTACATGAGTATTTGTCATTGCAACTTGCGTACAGATCTATACGTGGGTTTACATTAGAGAAACTCGCATGTCATACGTGGGTTTCCAGTATCAATACTCACGTATGCCTTCCTTTGACATTAAAAATAATAAATCATGATTATTTAACATTTGTTAAGCCCTTCAATATTACCATCTTAACTGTCTCAACCTCCTCAACCCTCAACATTGCCTTATTTTACTAAGTATAAATAAAGGCCTCGGGGAGGGTGTTGATCAATCATATTTGGAGAGCAAAGTTATGCCGGTGGTATCTATTCAAAATTCTTTGGAGCAGTAGAACTCAGAATCCTTTGGTTGCAAAGGAGTGCTTGTCTCAGGAATTGGGTTGTAACCTTAACTCATTCACTATTGTTAATAAAGAGAATCCTTATTCCAAATGTGTTTTAAATGTCTTTCATGTATTATGGTTTGATGAACATTTATGATTAAGCACTCTATATACTATTTATTTAACATGTCCTATATACATGTATAATCTTGCACTTGGAAGATTTACTCTTTACAGGTGAAGGAGAAACATCCCTAAAAGCTTTGGAGGAGAAGCAGAGTGGAAGAAGACAAAGCTTGGATCAACCGTCATGAATCGGGTGAGTCTATCCTATCTTCTTGTTTCCTTTCTGCACTTTAGAGTTGATTGCCTGCAAGTTTTAAGAGTATGTTGGTAACCCCAGACCTTCGGTTAGAAGATCTTGATTCCTAAACAACAAAACTAGTGACTCCGCCGGGGAGCCTAGACTACTGTAGGTTATTTTTGTTATCCTTGACCAGTCTTTGCCTTGAGTTTGTGTGTGGTATTTTGTCCTCATTCATGCTTACCATAGTGTTTGAAGGACTTGTGGATTTTCCTTCTTTTTGAGAAAATGTTGTATTTGTACGTGGGTTTCTCTCATACATAGTCGTGTACAGAGGCCTGCGTATGTGGGTTGCTCTCTAGGACAGTCTCGTACAGTACGCGAGTTTCCCTTCTACACAGTCACGTACAAGCCTTGAAATAGGGATTTTTGGGCTAGAGTTTGATTGTGCCTATCCTTTTGTGATTCATGTTTGTTAATTGGCTTTCCTTATGAACACTATGTTGTTAGTCTGATGACCTTGGCGGCCACACCTTGTGCTTTCTTGTAAAGCCCTTGAGTTTCTTTTGTTTTGGATTGTCTTGTGTTTTCATTTTGATGTAGGTTTGCCTATTTGGGTTATAGGTTGAAGTGTTTTTGTCCGAATCATTGATTAGGGTTTTGGGCAATGTTTTTCCTAGTCTATCTTTAGATAGTGATTGGTCTGCCACTTACCTTTGTGTATTTTTAGTGATTTTTTATCATTGTAGCCACCAAAGCTAGGGTTCCAAGTCTTCCCCTGTTTGTTGATTCTTGGTTTTATTAATCTGTTTACTTCAGTTTGCTTGTTTTATACAGTTTATTTGATCCAAATATACTCAAGTTTAGTGAATTTTAGGTGCATAGTAGTGTTTGAGCATTTTAAAAAGTGAAAAGAAAACTTTTCTCAAGCTTTTTGCATTTAAGTTTGCATAAGTAGTTTTCATTTTAGTTTTAAAATATAATCTCAAAACTACAAAAATATAGTCTTAGTTTCTCTTTATCGTTGCATTTGTTCATCAATTCATATTTACAAAAAGAAAAAGAAGTTTGCTTTAGTAGTGGTAATTTGCCTTGAAAAAAAATACACCTTTACTTTTTTATTTCTTATCGAGTAAAAAACACCATAGTTCATTACTCCATTTCTTTCTAAGTAAGAAATAGCCCTTTAAAATGAACGCAATAATTATAATTTACTAGTAATTTTTATTTTTTAGGGGCCATTCACCTACTAGCTTAGGCTAGACTTGTGGGATATGAAGTGTAAACTTCCCATAAGTTTTAAAATTCAGACGTAGTGGACCATTCGATAGGTAAATCCTTGTCTTTATCAATTGTTTCTGGGAAGCTCCTCTCAAAAGGGAGTCAAGCACGAGGCCGTGTGGAGGCATTGGACTGAGGAGATAACCCTCCGATTCTTTGTCAAAACGTAAATCAGGACTTTTATGCATCTGGGGATTATTTTTTAGATAGAATTTTGGGCTCAGCTACCCTGCCCATGCATACAAGTCAGGCTTGCAGCTGTCCCCCCAGACTGTTGGTATAGCTAATGTAGCCTTTAGTCTCTCGACATTTAGGGTTCATACCTAGGTAAACCGAAAGGCTATTTCTGGTTCATCTTGGACGGGCTTGGAAGGTAACCCTTGTTGAAAGTGTAGGAGGGCGGTGGGTGATTCCTCTGCTTGTGCCTAAGAACCACTTCAAGGACGCCAAGAAATCGTTCTTCAGCTTTCTTCAGGAAAGCATATATTTCACCCTTGTCGATTGTTTGAGGATTTAGGAAATTTCGTAGTGTTTGCTCTGTGCTTTTGTCTTTGTTTAGTTGGCTTTAGGGTGTGATTTTGGCAAATTTTCAATTATGGAGGACCAACCTATAAGAAGGTCAAGAAGGTTGCAAGACCTTCCTCCTCTCGTCACATTGAAACCTCCACCTCCACCCCAAAGGTGGAGAGTGGACACAGGTGCTTCATTTGAACCAGTAGGAGTAAGTGAAGTTCTAGGTGAACCATCGCTTATAGCTAACCGTCTTAATTTTGATATAGTTGAGATAGAAGACTTGTAGACTAATGAGTTTGAAAAGAATTTTAACACACCCTTGAATGATTTAAACGATCATGTGATCGTCCAGGTTAGACCCATTTGATTCACCTATTTTAGGTGTCCCTGTGGGTAGGATTATGTCTACTATGGGAGAAATTTTTTTTTCTTTTCATGTCAGCCGTTCCGACTGAAGGGGTACTGCCTCCCCCACTAAGTGCCTCTAGATCTAGCATACCTTCTATGCCTTTGACTCCAGTGAGTCGTGTGGTCCAACTACCATTTCACTCAAACCTAGCAGGTGCTTCTAGTGACATGGTTACTGGGATTCCTAGTATACCTATTATTCCTTCCTCCTTCACATACACTACCCAGAGTGGTCCGGTAGGATCCTCGGATTTCGTCCAAGGATTTCCTTGGAATGGGGGGCACATTCCCCCATCCAATCCGTATGTAGGCCCATCACCTTCTTATGTAGAAGTGCAGTTTGGAAACAACACCTCTTATAGGAAAAGTTTTCAAACTCCGGTCTCGGCGGCCCCATTTACGAGCTCTCCCTTTTCATTGTTTAGCGGAGGGATACCTGCTCCTTTTTTCTAGACCCCAGTTTCGATTGGGATAGATTGAAATACTTATATTGCACCTCCCACTCATAACCCTATGGCTTACGGATGGAATCCATTTCAAAGTAATCTATCCACTTTGTAACAGATGGCAGGGAGCAACCCCACCTTTAATTATGGGCATTCGAGGGAAGGTCCCTCTAATCCCCATATTGTCACTTTTAGTGCCCCAGTTCGACCCAAGATTTCATTCCTGGAAATGTTGAATTTTCCAGATTTGTCTAAGTTGATGAACACCCAGGAGAGGCGTGACCCCTCATGTCCACCTATCCCCACCAAATTGCCATCGGACATCCCTAAGTTCGAGGGAAAAGTTGGTGAAGATCCTGGGGCTCATGCGACCACATTTCATTTATGGTGTTCTTCGAATTCACTAAATGAATATTCAGTTAGGTCGAGGCTATTCCAGAGAACCTTAAGAAGTACCATGGCAAAATGGTACATTGAGTTACCTTCTGCTACTTTTAGTAGTTTCTGGGACTTATCTAGTGCATTTCTTAGCCACTTTTAGCTTCCGGTCATATATGATTTCGGAATGGACTTGTTATCTACCTTTAGATAGAACAAGGCTACCCACATCTCAAATCATATCCAAGAGTGGAGGAGGTGAAAGAGCCTTATAAAAGCCACCATTCCTCCTAAGTTATTACTAGAGTGGTTCCTTAAATCCTTGTTGCCCTATATATCTAAGGACGTATCCACCTCAGTAGTGATGAATGAAGAAGAAGCCATTCTTAGGGCCCAACAATTGGATTTGATTTACTCACAATCTAGGATCTTGTATGAGATTATCCCTGAGGAACCAAGGCCTACCCATGATGTGGAGAAGCCTAAGCCTAGACCCCATGCCGATGGTGTGGTTGGGTTTGTAAACTCTCCCACCATAGAGTCTTTGGCTAAACAACTTCACCAGTTGTCCGTCAAGAAGTCTACGGTGGAGGCAGCAAAGGCTGTCCCCTCTCACCAGAGTGCATTTTTTTTGTACAGACCTCTTAGGAGGGAAATCAATAGCCCGGTGGGAAGGAAAAGAGAGGAAAGAAAGGAGAGGGAAATCAAAACAAGAAGAAACACAGGAATAATGCTGATGGGGGCAAGAAAGAAAAGAAGAAGGTTAAATTCCCATGTAAGTTGTGCCACGAGGACCACCTTACTCACCTTTGTCCCCTTATGGAACAAGCCCAGAAGTTTCTCAAAGCTCAACAACCGGTTGTCCTGAAGGATTTGTTTCCCCAAGGGAAGAACTTTGCTTCAGCTTCTAATGTAGCAGGGGACACTCAAAATGCCCTTGAACCAAATTATATCAACATGGTTCGATCTTCGACTTTGTTATAGTCTAGGAACAAAAACTATGAGAAAGAGACTTCTGAGAAGGGTAAGGCCATAGGTGAAACTTCTAACCCTCTCACGATCGAGAAGCCTACTGAAACTATGCCGAAGATACCGAAAGGTGTCTTCAAGAAGACCTTGCAAAACCCTAATGCTAGGGTTGCGTCAAACTACTCCGTGGTTGAATATCTAGCCCAAACCCCGTGTGCAATGTCAGCTTTAGAGGTGTTATAGAGCTATCCCACCCAATGGGATGCCCTCTTAGCAGCTTTAGGTAGCATGGACTCATCGAGTCTCATGGAAAAATTTCATTTATCTGATGTTAAAATTCACCTACCTTACCATGTAGCCCTATCAATAGATGTCATCCATGGTGGAAAGACCATTGGAAGGGAAGTTGTTGATGAGGGTGCTTCTACATGAGTTATGTCCTTGTCTTGTTGGAAAGCTCTCAGATCCCCAGAGTTGGTCCCATTAAACACTCTACTTACTGCTTTCGATGGAAGTTCATTCCATCCGCATGGTATCCTGTCGGCTTTTGAAATTAAGCTGGTAGGGAAAGCAGTGTCGATTGAGGTGGAAGTGATTGATGCACCTTTGGACTATAATTTGCTCCTAGGAAGGAACTGGACTTATGCCATGTCCGCTATTTCATCGGCCATCTTTCGGGTAGTTGTTTTTCCACATGAAGGCAAGTTGGTTACTATTGACCAACTTGATTTTACTCAAAAAGGTCGTTTAGAGTCTAATGAGTCCACTGTGCCATTGGTTGATCAGGTCAAACCTATTGCACAGAGCTTGGGGGATGGAATGTATGCATCACTGATGGGCACATTCGATCTTCCAGGCCTGATTAACTATATTGGTTCTACTAGTGTGGGGAAGTCCATAGCCATGGTTGTTGATAGGACTGATCCTTTGGTTTTTCGTTCCCCCCGTGAATCAGAAGTGCCCTTATCGGCAGTGGAAGTAGCTTACCAAGCTATCACTCAAACCATTGTTGATCCCATTCCACATTCTCTCACAGTCTCACAGGATCTAGAAGAAGTCTATTTTCCCGCATGGGCGAAAAACACTCTGTACTCTACAGACTATTTAGATATGGTTTTACCTTCTGATAATGCCATTTTGGAAGCCATGAGTGGACGTGGTAAGATCTGTGAGGATCTTCACCATTGATCCTATTTTCTCCTAGAACTAAGTAGAATAGCAAATCAAGAGTTTCATATGAGACTGTCACAGGATGTTGATACACACATCAATCCCTTACCCAGGGAAGGAATGCTTACCGAGGGGAATGTGGAAAAAATTTCCGCTACTATACCTATTAACATCTGTGTAAATCTTGATGTCATGGAAAACATATATATAGGTGCAAACTGCTCTCCTGAAGAGATTGCTATCTATATTTCCTTGTTTAAGGAATTCCGTGATTTCTTTGCCTAGTCATATGAGGAGATGCTAGGCATTGATCCATCGATTATTGAGCATGAGATCCAAACATATCCTGATGCCAAACCTGTTCGACAAAAGTTAAGACCTGCTAACCCACATAAAGTGACAATTGTGAAGTCTGAAGTTGAAAAACTGTTGAAGGATGGTTTTATTTATCCCATAGCTTTGATAGAATGGGTATCCAACCCTATTCCTATTGATAAGAAGAAAGGGACCATATGCGTTTGTACTGATTTCAAAGATTTGAATAAATCATGTCCTAAGGACAACTATCCCACGCAATTTATGGACTAGATTATAGATGCTTGTGTGGGAAGTGAAGTGTTCTCGTTTATGGATGGTTTCTCCTGCTACAATCAAATTCAAATAAAACTAGAAGACCAACATAAAACTGCTTTCATTTTTCCTTGGGGTACCTTCACGTACAAAAAAATTCCCTTTGGATTGAAAAATGCTTGGGAAACCTTTCAACGGGCTATGAACTTTGCCTTCCATGATATTAAATCCATTGTTGAACCTTACCCTGACAATATGCCTGCACATTCTCGTAAGAGGATTAAACATCCAGATCAATTACGGTCGATATTTGAGATATGCAGATACTATAAAATCCGTTTGAATCCTTACAATTGCGTGTTGTTGTGTCGAGTCAGTAAGATTGCTTGGGTTCATTGTCTCAAATAGAGGCATCCAGGTGGATCCATTAAAATTAGAGGCCATTGTAAATCTGCCTCCTCCTCGTTCTATCGGGAAGCTTCAAATCTTGGAAGGGAAGTATAATTTTCTTTGACGTTTTATTGTTAACTATGCCAATATTACCAAGGGTTTCATGCACCTGCTTAAACAGGACACCCCATTTGTATGGGATGAAACTGCACAACTCGCTTTCGAGGCATTGAAAAAATCTTTGTTTTCGGTACCTTTACTGCGTTCGCCAGATTATTCTAGGGATTTTATATTATATCTAGCCACATCTGAGTCAACCATTGGGGTAGTGCTGGATTGGGAGGACGATAAGCTTCTAGAACATCTTGTTTATTATCTTAGTCATGCTTTGGCATGACCTGAACTCAATTACTCCCATGTTGAGAAATTAGCTTTAGCAGCTGTCTATGCTGTTCAGAGGTTATGTCACTACATTTTACTAAGGATCACAACAGTAGAGAAGGATGTGAATCCTTTTCAATATGTTTTGTCCCAATGGATTGTTGGGGGAAAATTCAACAAATGGATAGTCATTCTCCAAGAGTTTGATTTGGATTTTCAGTCTGCTAAGTCTAAAATGTCCTTAGTTTTTGTTGATCTTATAGTAGAATTTCCTATTGAAGAAGATGTAGCCGTTGAAGATGACTCATTCCCAGATGAGCATATCTTCTTGATATGTACCTCTAATCCTTGGTACGGGGATATTCTTATATATCTCCAGATTTTGAAGTATTCTGCAGCTTCCTCATAGGAAGAACGACGCAAATTATGCCTTCATGCTAAGAACTACCTCATCGTAGGAGATAAATTATATCGACGAGGGATAGATTCCTTTTTGTGTCAATTCCTTACCCATGAGGAGGCTGATATTGTCCTGAATGATTCCCATAGTGGAGCGTGTGGGGGTCATTTATCTGGGTTAGCAATGACCCAGAAGATATTATGTGCAAGTTATTTCTGGCCCACGATCTTCAAAGATTGTGTGGAAACAGTGAAACGTTGTCATCTGTGTCATCTTTACACCAGGAAAATGCAGTCACATCCTGCTCCGTTGTTTCCCATTGTCTTGGTAGGCCCCTTCATGAAATGGGGGATTGATTATGTGACGTGCAACCTAGCCTCAGCTGGGGGGCATAAATATATTATTGTCATTTTTGACTATTTTACGAAATGGGCAGAGGAAATGCCTACTTTTAAAGATGATGGGGAAACAATAGCTTTCTTTGTATTCAATCAGATTATAGCACGGTTTGGTATACCCAAAGTGATTGTCACTGACCATGGCAGTCATTTTCAAAATAGCATGATGATGGAATTTACCACTATGCTTGGATTCAGATAAGAACATTCATCTTTGTACTATCCATAAGAAAATGGTCAGGTTGAGGCTGTAAACAAGACTTTGAAGACCATCCTCAAATGTACAATTGATGCAGCCCATTCTAACTGGCACATCATTTTATACCCTGCTCTTTGGGCGTACCGAACTAATGTAAAAACTGTTACGGGTTTCTCCCCCTTCCAACTCATCCATGGAGTGGAAGCAGTTACCCCGATTGAATGTGAAATCCTGTCTTTGAAAATAGCTATTCATGTGTTACCCGATATGACAGAGCTTGAAGAAAGTCCGGTACATTTAGAACACCTTGATGAACAGGATAGAGATACATTGACTACTAATCAAGATCACAAGAATAGGGTCAAAAATCAATATGATAAGTTAATCAAACCTCAGATTTTCTCTGAGGGGGAACATGTTTTGCTTCGGGACCAAGACAAAGAACCCCTGGGGGTAGGAAAATTCAAGGCCATGTGGTTAGGGCCTTATGTCATGTTGAAGTTCTAAAGAAGGGCACATATAAGTTAATTGATTTTGATGGGAACAAGCTGCCTGAGCCTATAAATGGGCTCTACATGAAAAATTACTATGCTTAGGCTTAGCGCTTTTTCTTGTATTTTATTGTATGTATTTTTATGTACATTAGTTTGTCGGTTTTGTTTTTTATACCATATGCTGGTTGTTGCAGATGTCTTCTGAGAGGCATATAGGTTTCGCTTATGGCGTCAGTCAGCACACTTGTAATCTAGCTTTAGCAGCATGGGTCATTTACTCTCCCTTAGGACAGCTAGTTGCTGCAGGAGGCGCTTGCTTAGGTACTTCTTCTAATAATGTTGCTAAATATAGGGCTGTAATTGAGATTCTATAGGATGTTTTGTCACGTGGTATCACCCAACTCGAAGTCTGTCTAGACTCTCAACTGGTCGTTTCCCAGCTCAGTCAAGCTTATCAGGTGCGAAACCCTATTCTATTATGTCAGTTCATGCAAATTAGGTTATTAGAAATAAATTTTGAATTTATTATATTCAATCACATTCCAAGAAATCAGAATTCATTGACTGATGCATATGCTAATTACATTTTAGATTGGCATCTAACACACACTTCATAAAAATATACAGCATGCACATAAAAAACACTTGTAAATAAACCGACAACAATATATTTATATATATATATATATATATATATATATATATATATCTGTGTGTGTGTGTGTGTGTGTGTGTGTGACTATCTGTTTATATATAGGTCGATTCTAATCCTTAGATCATGTCCTAACTATATAATATACAAAAAATATACAAAATGCGGATCGCAGTCCGTCAAAATGTCCTAGATCTAAGAAAGACCACCCTGGTCACTTGGACCACCTTGGTACCCATGGTCCCTCTGTACTATGGCTTCCTTAGCCTCTTCGGCTTCAGAAGCCTTTGCAGCATATATGTACACAAGAACTGCTCTAGCCACCTGCCTCAAAAGGAGTAACCATACAGGTGGAACTCCAACCACAAACTCTTGCATGATGGTCGGGATATGCTCTATTCGTAAAGTGGGAACTCTTTGGGTAAGCCTGGCCAGCTTCCCCTCCAGAAACCTAATAAGCCCCAGGTATTCGCCTACAATGGGAGAAACAAACATATGTGGATGCCCCTCAGGGAGGACCTGTCCAATATCTTCATTTTGACATGTTTATAGGATTAGGACTTTTATACATATGTATATATTTATCATTTTAAAATTTATAAAAATTTTAAAAACTTTCAAAATTAAAAAAATTACCTAGCTCTCCCCATGCTCCTCTTGGAGGGAGGACAAGGTCTGGATCACCTTGAAAATCCATCTCGAAATACGGAAACTACTCTAGTGCTGGTAGCTGCCGCTCCCACCAGAAGTAGAAGTCATCATTGTACACACCGTGCACTGAATCTCCTCCTCCTTGACAGAGGAAGATGTCTCCCCATCTACTTAGCCTAGGCTGATGTGGAGATCAGATTGGTAGGGGTATAGTAGGTCTCAACCCTAGTACTCTCTCTCGAATAAGGCAACCAACATGCTAGAATACCCAAAGTTCTTTCGCCTTCGTCTCTTGCAATCTGAGAGTTGTTTTTTCATAATTGGGACAAATCCTAAACACCAATCATATAGGGTGTTAGCACTCAGAATGTACCCAGGTTGTAAAAGGTAAACTCCAAGGTAACAACAAAACCACTTTAGGAAGAAACTGGTATTTTCTTCTAGAGAGGGATCTCTCAATAAAGATTTAACAGGACCATATTTAAAATAACATTTAAAGATTTATGTATTTGGCTGAAACAATCACATAACCATTGGGCATGGAGTCATATACAATATAAAGATACCACAAAGACGTGTACATGAGATTCATCAAAGGCAATATAATCACATCATCACAGTCATTCAAATTGATCCAGGTGAAACAGAAGAGATGAAGAAACAACCCATTAATACAGAGCATCAGCAAGGATGAATTCTATATCAACTTTAACAGAAAAGATCATATAATATTTGAAATGATGACCAGAGCATAAACATATGAATTCCAATCATCTAACGCTACATTCCAGATACGATGAAGAAACAAAATGGAGTGTTACAGAAGGGAAATAAAATCACATAAAGAAAGAAGCACAGACTGTAATATCAATGGCACATGAATCTCTGACCAAAACTCTCATGCATTCACTTTGTTATTCCAAAAACAGATATGTTCTCCAAAATTATTCGCCCCCCAATGGGTTCCCACCCCCATCTCTTAAAATACATGCAAATTTATACATAAAATAATAGGTCGTCTAAGAAGACCGATAATTGAATGATCAGCTTAATGTAGAGTTTTGTAACTGAATTCCTAACCCCTAGGAAGTTTGTTACAACTATAATCCTAACAGATCACAAAGTAACAATCAACTTGATAACAAACTTTCGCCCATCAGCTCCATGTCTTTGCCCCATCAGCTCCACGTCTTTGTCTCATCAGCTCCGCGTCTTTGCCCCATCAGCTCCTCAGTGCATGACACCTATTTATAGGGATGAAGAATATACTTTGTCTTTCCAAACCGCTCCATAGCTTTCCACTGCTCTGAACTTGGGGTGTCACATTCTGTCATTTCCCGAATTGATACTTCGAGCTCCATATATGCTTCATAGGACTTCTTGGGCAATCTGCTTCTGATAATGGCGAACTTCTGTAGAATTTCGAAATCTTCTGTTAACATATCCACAATGGTTTTCCCTGTCAGGACTTTCTCCAAATAATTGAATTTGGAGTGGTCCATGCGGCACTGGACAAGCAGGTTATCATAATGTTCCTGTGAGAACATCCGTCCCTCTTCGTCCAAGAAAGAAGGCAATCCGTCTTCGAATAGCTCTTTAAACTCCTGTTTGAAATTATTAACCTGCAAAAGCAATCCTTTAGATTTAGCTTGGACCATCTTGATTAAGTGATGCTTGTGGATGAATTTCTTTGCCCACAGCACTATTGATTCTCTGTCTTTTATGCCCATATCGTGCAATTTTTGACATGTCAGTGAATTCATAAAGTTCAGTGTGTTCTGAGCTGTAGTAAGAGGTCTTTTCTCCATATGTTCATTTACCAGCTTTAATCTCTGGTGAGCCAAATTTATCAGTATATTCAAATCATCAATAAAATATAGATAGTTTCTGAACTTGGTAATCTCTATACACAAGGTATCCCAAATTATATGTTTTTCCCCATGAAGAGGGCCTTTCCCAATGCTTTTTTCTTTTACCTCATTGAATTTTTTCTATAATTGATTCCTGTCCTGCAATATTTGTTTTTTACTTTAACTTACTTTGGCCAATTCAGCCTTTATCTTTTCATTCTCTGCTTTCAACTCTTTAATTGCTTCATCTTTCAAGCTCACCTGGGACATAGGCACCAACAAATCATCTGCAGAAAAATCGTCCAGTGGCTTGTGGATATTTACAACGGACAGGTCTTCATCCGCTGGGGTTTGACTCATTAACTCTTCCATAATCTCCTTCTTGTCACTTTGGTCTTTTTTCATTAAGGAAATCTGAGATAAAAGTTCATCCCGCTCGGCCTCCCACCCGTCCCTTTCTTCCTATAGTTCGACAGCTTTTCCCTTATATTCCATCATCTCCTGATGGACTTTATCCTTTTCCTCTTGCAAAGCCATTAATTCAGCTGATTGGACGTACTCTGAACCTGGAATCTTCAGCTTTTTCTTTAAGACCTGGAGTGCATTGTATTTTTCATCTAGAATCCTCTTGACCGCCTGGGTGTTATCTGAACTAACAATGTCTGTTTGCAGCTTTCTAATCTGAATGACATTTGCTTTATTCTCAACTTTCTCATGCTTTAATTGGATTTCTAGTTTGTCTATCAAAACTTGCAATTTATTAATCCTTACCATGGCTTGCAATAAGTTTGAGTAAATGATGTCACTGGTTTGTTTGTGTAGTTGAATCTTATCCGGAGTACTGATTTTGTCCATCCGGATCTCCATTTCAGACATCTTCTTGTCATTTACTATAGCCATCTTAAATATATTTCTCTCAGCATCTCTAGCAGAAACTAGAGAGGTTTTTGAATTGTATAATCTTCTCACTCTCAGGAGAAAATTTCTTGTCTCCTCTAGAGATTGTTTCCTCTTCTCTGTATAGCTAGCTTTGAGCTCTTCCTTCGACTTAAATACTGGGCTCGATTCTGAACTGTCCACATCACCTTCTACATTTTTAAAAGATAATTGATTTACTTGTACGGTTTTCATGGGAATCAGGGAAACCCTTTTAAAACCATCAGAAAATTCCTCATCTACCATTTCACCACCTTCAAGCAGCTTTGCCCTTTTATGGGACCCATCTTCGTCCACTTCCATACTCTCAGTCTCAGAGAGACTTCGCTTAACTAAAATGTTAGTATTTTCTGATACTGTAATGGGTGCAATATGTGGATCTTCCTTGAACTGTAACAGATTGGCTGTTTCAGCCAAATTTTGAACAGACTGGTGCTCAAATGGCTTATTCTTGTTGGCTTGTTTCCTTAGGGATATAACATGGTGTGGATCATAATTCACTTTTGATTCCCTCTGGAAATCCATATTCTCTAATAACTTCTCTATGAATATTAATGCACCTTTGCTTTTAAAAACGAAAGAGCCGACTTTAAGTGGAAACTTAATATTTGAAGACTTTTTGAAAGCCCCAAAATGCTCCTCTTCAGATAGGAACCTCTACCTCATAAACTCAAGTGCGAAAATCCTCCGGGTTAAAAAGGCAGGTAACCTATAGGGCTGACCAGTAAACCCATATATTCTTAACACAGTGTAATCCCTGTACAAAAACTAGTCTCCAACCCGATCTTTGGGTGAAGACTGCATTAAATACTTCATTTCATCCAGAACACGGGGAAAATTGTCATCAAATAACATTTTGTACATTTCTGACATGATTGAATTAGCAAATTTGAACATGTTTATTTGCTTGGGAAAATCAGAAGAGCACAGAGTACTTAAAAATTTCAACTCGGTGACATTGGAGCACAACAGAATGTTGAGAAAGTAGGTTTGAAACCTAAAGAAACAAACTTTTGGTAACTCAGTTAACTGCAGATGGATTATTTCAGCGAGATACTCATCAAAATTAAACACAGGAATTGACTGGGACTCGGGGCTTCAGGAACTTATTCTTAATATGAAACCAAGGATGACATCACCTACACGACAATCATCACTCAGAACTAATACTTGACAGACCAAGGACACAACCATTTGGACTTCATTTTTAAAAATGTGCACGGGGTAGGGAAGGAAAAAGTCATCAAGGGATTGACCTTCTTTTAAAATATTAGACAGGAAATGACAGCGATTCTTAGTTTCACAATTCTTGTAAAAATCAGCAAGGACCGACTCATTTATCGACTCACGATTAACAGGATAATTTTCAGGCAAACTGAGATTTTCTCTGATGATTGTGGCATCAATTTTACAAAGAATTCTTGACGCAGACCGACTCACAATTATTCTCTAGGAGGGAGAATAGTTTACGGCACACCACTTTGCAAACTCTAGGAAAGGTAGGGTTTGCTCAAGAGAAAAGTAATACAGGAAAGACATATAGACATTTAATACATCATTCCCCTGTGAGTTATAATACCACAATTTCTCCTTACTAACCGACACACTCCCTGTGGATAGGAAGGGGTTGCACATGCTCCTATCTCTATCCACTAAAAACTCTTCTCTGTCATCTACAACCTGACCAGACACTTGAATTTATTTCCCCTGGTCCATTACTTAATTTACAAAGGTAATTTGGATGGAGGTGCTGCAGGGTTTAAGTCTTACCTGGTCAACTGTAGAGGCGCGTGCTTGGAGCGTGCTCAAACTGACAAATGGAAGTTGCTGAATCGTCCGGTCCTTTTCACCCTTCCCTAATGAATAAAATAATAATGATAGAAGTAAAACTTGATTTTATAGGCCCCCACTGGATTTCCATAAACCACTTCTTTCTCCGGAGCCTATCACAATTCGCCACGTGGACAACAATTTATTTCCCGCAACCACCATCTGTTCCTATCCGCCGCGCACTTCCATTCTCCGGGTTCATTCAAGATCATCGATCTGGATCTTCTTTAATTTCTAGCCCTTCGATCATGTGCCACCTACTTCTTTCCATCGGGCGTCTTGGCAATAAACAATGTGCAAGTCTCCACCCTAGAAACATCTCCAACCGTTGATGAAGTAGCCTCTCATTACTCCGTCGTTAGATCAGGAAGGAGATATTCGATTCCGCTGGGCTTCTTGACCTTATCCTTCATGCAACTTCCTGTTCCGGAATCACCCACAGCCATAGATGAGATCAACCTTTATTTGTGAGCCGTTGGATTAGGTGGCACCTATCACATTCCGCTGGGCTCCGTCATTTTAACCACCGTGCAACTTTGAGCTCTGGAATCATCTACAGCCATCGATGTCATATATCTTTAACTTTCCACCGTCGAATCAAATGCCACGTACCAAATTCCACTGGGCACTTTGGGCTTATCTATTGTGCAAGTCTAAAATCCGGAATTCATAATATCCGTTGATTTAATTCACTTTAATTCTCCATCGTCAGATCAACGGCCACCAACTCATTCCGCTAGGCGCTTTGGGTTTATCTGCCATGTAGATTTTGGCTCTAGATTAAATCCTGACCGTGGATGTGATCTGACTTTACTTATCCACCGTTGGATCGAGTACTATGTACCCAATTCCGTCGGCCTCTATCCCTTTAACCAACATGCGGCTTCATAAGGCGAATCAAATATGGACCGTGGATCTACCTGAGCCAGCTTGATAGCCGTTGATCTGCGCACCTGCTAAACGTCCGGATATACCTTATCCTCCTTGCATTTCTGAGAGTGTGGAGACAATCATAGCCATTGATTTCTATCCTTTCAACTCATACCATCAGATCCTTGATAACGGGATCACTTCTTTGGGGCAGCATCGTACTCTTACAATATATCTTTTAACCAAGGTTCGACAAGCAACCTATCATTTCTTCTTTATCATGATTTTTTTATCCCCTTGATAAATAATGGTGTTAACAGCTGGCTCCATCTGGGGATGATATTCTCCCTGCGAGGTATCAAAGAACTCGTAGACCAGGTGCCTGTTTTTTGATTTTGCATGATAACTCCCAAAAACCCATCTTTTGTTTTTGTAAATATATCATTTTTGTATATTTTTAGAAAAGGAATGGTAGGCCTCCTGAATCTTAGGGCTTTCACTGCGAGATTCAAATGCACTTGGCTTACCATTCATATTTACTTGTAAAGAAAAATAAGTATGTACAATATATGATACAAATTTCACCTTCCTCCTCAGGATAGGTAATGCTTTAGATATCTTCCATTTACAGGGTTACTTTCCAAAAGAACCCCATTTGTATATTCCAGCAAAAATGCATTTTGACCTCTGTACCCAGCAACAACATAAGGCCCTACCCACATAGGGTCAAACTTCCCATGCTTGTCTTCATTAGGAGCATCCCACTTCAAAACCAGGTCATCAATCTGAAACTGCTCTTCCTTGATTCTTCTATCAAAAGTATTCTTCATTTTCTCCTGATGTGACTACACTTTATCGTAAGCCTTACTTCTTTGTTCTTCTAGCTCAATGATCTGATTTATCCTTTGCTGTATGTGATTTGGTTCTTCTTGCTGATCCTGGAAATATCTCATAACTGGTACCCCTAATGATGTTGGAAAAATCACTTCACCCCCGTATACTAGTTGGAATGGAGACATGCCAATTGCCCTTTTAGTACTAATCCTGTCAGCCCATAGAGCATATTTTAGTTTGGTGTGCCAGGACCTCTTATTATCTTCCAACAGCTTTTTGATGATCCTCACCAGGCTTTTATTTGAAGATTCAGCCAATCCATTCCCTTGAGGATAATAGGCAGTTGAGTTATTGAGGCTTATATGATACTTATGACAAAAATTAATCATTTTCTTAGATTTGAAAGCAGTTGCCTTGTCTGTTACTATCCTTTTTGGACACCCGAATCGAGCCAATATATTTTCTTCAAGAAAATCCATGATCACATTTTCAGTGGCCCTCCCGGTAGGAATTTCTTCTATCCATTTGGTAAAATAGTCTGTAGCTGTCAAAATCCACTTGTGCTGACCGGATGAATTGGGGTTTATTTCACCAAGACAATCCAAACCCCATTGCTGGAAAGGCGCCTCAACCGTTATTGGATTCAAAGGGAGAGACAATACCTTTCTCTTACCGTCAAAAATATGGCATTGATGACATTTGCTGATTTCTTTATATACATCTGAGAATAACGTAGGCCAATAATAACCGGCTCTCAGGATTTTGTTTGCAGTCACCTTCCAGGAATGATGTCCCTCGCAGTCTCCCTGGTGAAATTATTTGGTAACTTGCTGAGCTTCATTTTCCAAAAGACAATTTAGGAGAACTCCTCCAGGATCTTTCCAATAAAGATATTTATTTATGATACAGAATTTAGCATATTTCAACTTTACAGATCTTTCTCTTGATTTACTTAATCCCTCTGGTGCTTGCAAATTTCAGAGGACATATACAACATCAGAATACCATGGAGAAGCCACAAAATCAACCATCACTTCCATCTCTGTGTCTGACTGATCAGACTGGTGAGTCAAAAAATTGATCTGTAGAGATTCACAATTTGAGTTTGTCATCATCTTTGCTAACCCTTGCCCTTTAACCAGCTTCGTGGGCTTTATTTCTATATCATACTCCAATAGTGTAGCTATCCATCTCACCCTCCTTCCTTTGGGATCTGGTTGAGTCAAAATTTCTTTTATTGCAGTGGTGGGAACATGTGTAATTATATGGGAATGCAAAACATATACTCTGAAATCATTTAATGCTTTAACTAAAGCATAGGCCTGCTTTTCCATGATGTCATATTTCAATTCCCCATCCCGTAGCGTTTTACTGAAAAAGGCTATGGGTTGTTCCAACTTTTCATCATTTTTCTGCAATAATACCGCTGCTATAGTATGCTCCGAAGCATATGAGAATACTGAAAAATCTTTGGCAAAATCTGGACTTACCAAAACAGGGGCTTCTGAAATTGCTTTCTTGATTTCCCAAAATGACTCCTTAGCTTCTGTATTCCAATTTATTTCATGGTCCTTCTTCAACATATTTGTAATATTAATCAAAATCTCAGCAAAGCTTGGTACAAATCTCAAGAAATTTACCTGTCCCAGAAAGGATTGTATCTCTTTTTTGCTCCTGGGTTTTCCCACCTTCAGAATTGCACTTACTCTTTCAGGATCAATCTTTATGCCACCTTTGGATATTATATGGCCTAGCAGCTTTCCTTCTTCTAATGCAAAATTAGACTTCTTAGGGTTCAAAGAGATGCCGTATTTCCTACACTTGGTGAAAACCCTCTCCTGATGACGCAGATGTTCTCTGTCAGACTTTGAGTATACTATGATATCGTCCATATAAATCACCACAGAAATCCCAATTTCACCCGCAAAGGCAATGTCCATAGCTCTCTGAAAATTAGCTCCTGCATTCATCAGGCCGAAAGGCATTTTTGCATACATGAAAGTTCCCCAAGGCGTGGTGAAAGAGGTCTTCTCCTGGTCTTCAGGTAGTACCTTGATCTGATTATAACTAGAGAAACCATCTAGCATTGAAATTCTCTCAGCTCCTACCACCTGCTGTAGTATATGATCCATTTTTGGTAAAGGATAATTATCTTTCATAGAGACCTTATTCAAATTGCGGAAATCTATACACAGTCTTATCTCTCCGTTCTTCTTTCTGACAGGGACCAAATTCGCAACCCATTTAGAAAATCTGAGTGTTACAATGATATTGGCATCAAATAACTTCTTTATTTCCTTCTCAATGACAGGGAGCAATTTAGGGTTGATCCTCCTAAGTTTCTATTTAAAAGGCTTCTCCCCAGGCTTTATAGGAATAGTGTGTTTTATGATAGATGTATCATATTCTTTGAGGTCTTCATAAATCCAAGCAAACACATTTGTATACTTTTTCATCAACTTTACATACTCCTCCTTCTCCCTCTCAGGAAGCTTCTTGGATAGTTTTATGATTTTAGGATTTTCTTCAGTGCCAATATTTTTATCTTCAATCGCGTCTCCAACAGGTTTCACTTTGGGATTCTTGGCAACATCATTTTGATCAAAGAGCTTTTCTAAAGGGATCAGGCCTCTTGGTATGAAATTATTTTTCAGCTGGATAATATCCTTACCTCCTAAGGTATTCCTTAACTTCTTAGCATCTTGTTCTTCTGATTCAATTTCTTCATCATCTCCAAGGGTCCCATCATTATCATTTTCATTGTCAAAGTGAGTATTCACAAACTCTCCTGATAATTCTAAAAATCTTCAGATCTACATATCTTCTTCAAACACCTGCCGGTATTTGGAATTGTCCGGAATAGAAGGTCTGTTCAAAATCTCCACCTGGTATTCTTTTTTACTAGCCATTGGGGTTTCAAATTTTCTAGCGGATACTGCTAAAGAATCAACCACCAAATTGTCAACCCTGGGAAAAACCTGAATTGTATGCTCTGTGAAGAAATTAGCAAGCATCTCCCATACTTCATTCATGTAAGCCCTCATCCGAGGATGCCTGGTTTGATAACTCTCATTTACCTGTTTTATCACCAACTCAGAATATCCCAAGATCCTGACCCTCTGAGCCCCCAAATCTTTCAAAGCATGTAACCCTAATAACAAAGCCTCATACTCTGCTACATTATTTGTGCATTCAAATAGCAATTTGTATGATAAAGCTTTGAAATCATGAATAGGAGAAATTATGCATACACCATCCCCAGCACCAACCTTTGCAATGGATCTATCAAAGTACATAATCCATTGGCCTTCCTTTTTCTGTTTTGCTTCTAGAGCATCCTGTTCCAAAACTTTTTTTTCACTATTTTCCCTAGACTTCTCCTGCAATGTCTTTTCTACATCGTGTGGGACAGCATCATTAAAGAAAATAGAAGATCCCAAATCAGTGTCAACAGCATATATGTGATGAACTTCAGGTTTATCCTGACTTCTTACTACATATGGAGTTCTTTTTTCACTATATAATCTTATGCTCCCATCTGGAACTGGAATAGTAGCATATGACATATCCATCTGTAAACTACCTTTCAGCTTGGAAGTCCAAGATCTTGACAGCAATACCCCAAATTTGGGTGGGATGTCTTCCACTACCACATCCATGAATATAGTTTTAGAAGGCAGTTTGTTTAGGGTTACCACCATGTCTTTGATTAACCCAAGGCATTTTACCCTTTTGGAATCAAAAGAGTACAGATCTTTATAGGGTCTTGTCACCTCTAATCCCAAACTTTCTAGCACCCCTTTGGGCATCAGATTGTGTGATGCCCCAAAATCCAACATAGCATTATGGACCACTTTGTCATGCACATTTAGGCTTAAATAGAAAGGAGGAACTTCTTCACCTTCTATATTTTCAACTTTTGATCCAAATGAAATAACAGGATTATCATCATTCAATTCTAAACTGTCAGACTGCCATTCTCCTTGATTTTTGACCATTTTTGTGATAGTATCCCTGTATTCAGTGTTTCTCAATAACTCATTAAATGGAATAGAGATATTTAGCTTTGAAATCTCATTTTGTAGGTTAAAACCAGCACTAATCTTTTCCACGTCAATCGGAGTCGCCTTCTTTATTATTTTATCCCTTTGTACCTCATTTTCAACCTCGTTATTCACAGAAGGCTCCTTTTGTAGTTCCTTTCCCTTTTCTCCATTCAAAGAACTAGAGGAAGGCTGATTTGGGTTTGCCTTCCCTTTATTTATGGGGACATCCCTATTCCTCAGCCTAATTTTCCTTTGCACATCATCCATTGCATGTAAATAACCTCTTTGATATAGCTCATTTCCAAATTCTTCATTTGCATCTTCTTGCGCAAACATATTATGTTCCTCTTCAGTAAGATATATTTCTGAATCCTATTCTCCAAACAGATGAATCTCATTTTCAGGGGGATCTTCTTCATTAGCAACATAATTTTTAGGGAAAGGCAGGTGGATGGGCTATTATTCTTGGTTCCTTGGATTTCTCTGGTCTCTCTGTCTATTTTGGGGGGGAATAGGGGGATTTGGTCTTCTGAAATTTGGATTCCTGATTTGGGGATCCCCTTGCTCTCTATTGAAAGGCCTAGGGTCCATGGTTAACCTATCCATCAACTTCTCCATAGTCTTCAACATCATCTCAAACTTAACCTCAACAGAAGAAGAAGAAGCACAAGGTACATTTTCTTCTTTTCTCCTCCTGTCCATATCTCTATGTTTCATTTTTCCACTAGCCATCATGTTAGCTTCCACTTCTAGGGCATCAGTAAACATGGCAGCAAGAGTTGTCGATTTCCTTTCCCGCAATTAGAATGCAAAATCATTATCAAAACCTCCTGCATAATGCAGTTTAGCAGCTGCGTGAGAAGGTTTTATATCGTCCAGAATAGAGTTGTAAGCCCTCATAAATCTGCTTGAGAATTCATGAACAGACTCAAAACCCCCTTTCTTAAGGCAGTTATATTGAGATAAAAGCTACAGAGGATTCTGCTTATCATCCCACCTATCTAAAAATGCATTTTGAAAGGCCTGAAAATTCACTATAGACCCATTTGGAAGATCTTTGAACCATTTCTTTTCCTCTCCTAACAAACTCTGGGAAAACAACCACATTTTAACATCAGGATAGACAACTTCTTCCAAGTCAATAAAATATTCAAACTTGACAAGATGTTGTTTCGCGGTTATATCCCCCTCCCCATCAAATAAAGAAATTCTCTAAGAATAATTTTGAGGGAGATCATGTAATACAGTAGGCAGACGCAAGGGGGCAAATCTGGCGGACATTGGTCTAGGTGGATTCACAGGGACTGAAGAACTTTGAGTGTGCTCAGAGGTAGATGATTTAACCTTAGTGGTCTGTTGCAAATATCTCCAGGGGGAATCTAATAGATAAGATTCTAACCTACGGGGATTGAACTCGGTATTTTTAAGGTCAGATTCAGACTTGGTTCTCAACAGGTTCTTTCCAGTATTAACTCCCCATTCTGGATTAATACAAGAATCTTGTGATGATGATGGACCGAACAAAGGGAAATCTATCTTTTCCTTATTTTTTCTTCTAAACAACTTTTCTGGATCTTCAAAACTTTCCAAGATTTTGGTATCATAGTTACCTCGCGTGTGTCTTCTTGAAGCCAGAATGTCTTTCTTAAATTTTGAAACAATTTTACAGTGAAGTCGCCAGGGCAAATATACAACCTTCTTTCTTTTTCGAAATTCCTGTTTTCCCACAGGAATCTTTCTTAATCTTTGTCATTCTCCCAGGGAAGATATGCACTCTCATCCCCGGCAACGGCACCAGTTTTGTTAGCACTCAGAATGTACCCAGGTTGTAAAAGGTAAACTCCAAGGTAACAGCAAAACTACTTTAGGAAGAAACTGGTATTTTCTTCCAGAGAGGGATCTCTCAATAAAGATTTAACAGGACCATATTTAAAATAACAATTAAAGATTTATGTATTTGGCTGAAACAATCACATAACCATTGGGCATGGAGTCATATACAATATAAAGATACCACAAAGACGTGTACATGACATTCATCAAAGGCAAGATAATCACATCATCACAGTCATTCAAATTGATCCAGGTGCAACAGAAGAGATGAAGAAACAACCCATTAATATAGAGCATCAGCAAGGATGAATTCTATATCAAATTTAGGAGAAAAGATCATATAATATCTGAAATGATGACCAGAGCATAAACATATGAATTCCAATCATCTAACACTACATTCTAGATACGATGAAGAAACAAAATGGAGTGTTACACAAGGGAAATACAATCACATAAAGAAAGAAGCACAGACTGTAATATAAACGACACATGAATCTCCTACCAAAAATCTCATGCATTCACTTTGTTATTCCAAAAACAGATATGTTCTCCAAAATTATTCGCCCCCTGATGGGTTCCCACCCCCATCTCTTAAAAGACATGCAAATTTATACATAAAATAATAGGTCGTCCAAGCAGACCAATAACTGAATGATCAGATTAATGTAGAGTTTTCTAACTGAATTCCTAACCCCTAGGAAGTTTGTTACAACTCTAATCCTAACAGATCACAAAGTAACAATCAACTTGATAAAAAACTTTCGCCCATCAGCTCCACATCTTTTCCCCATCAGCTCCACGTCTTTGTCTCATCAGCTCCACGTCTTTGCCCCATCAGCTCCTCGGTGCATGACACCTATTTCTAGGGATGAAGAATATACTTTGTCTTTCCAGACCGCTCCACAACTTTCCACTGCTCTGAACTTGGGGTGTCACATTCTGTCATTTCCCGAATTGATACTTCGAGCTCCATATATGCTTCATAGGACTTCTTGGGCAATCTGCTTCTCATAATGGTGAACTTCTGTAGAATTTCGAAATCTTCTGTTAACATATCCACAATGGTTTTACCTGTTAGGATTTTCTCCAAATCATTGAATTTGGAGTGGTCCATGCGGCACTGGACAAGCAGGTTATGATAATGTTCCTGTGAGAACATCCATCCCTCTTCGTCCCAGAAAGAAGGCAATCCATCTTCGAACAGCTCTTTAAACTCCTGTTTGAAATTATTAAGCTGTAAAAGCAATCCTTCAGATTTATCTTGGACTGTCTTGATTAAGTGATGCTTGTGGATGAATTTCTTTGCCCACAGCACTATTGATACTCTATCTTTTATGCCCATATCATGCAATTTTTTATATGTCAGTGAATTCAGAAAGTTCAGTGTGTTCTGAGCTGTAGTAAGAGGTCTTTTCTCCATATGTTTATTTACCAGCTTTAATCTCTGGTGAGCCAAATTTATCAGTATATTCAAATCATCAATAAAATTTAGATAGTGTCTGAACATTGTTAATCTCTATACACAAGGTATCCCAAATGATATGTTTTGCCCCATGAAGAGGGCCTTTCCCAATGCTTTTTTATTTTAGCTCATTGAATTTTTTCTGCAATTGATTCCTGTCCTGCAATATTTGTGTTTTACTTTCACTTACTTTGGCTAACTCAACCTTTATCTTTTCATTCTCTGCTTTCAACTCTTTAATTGCTTCATCTTTCAAGCTCACCTGGGACATAGGTACCAACAAATCATCTGCATAAAAATCGTCCAGGGCTTGTGGATATTTACAATGGACAGGTCTTCATCCGCTGGGGTTTGACTCATTAACTCTTCCATAATCTCCTTCTCGTCACTTTGGTCTTTTTTCATTAAGGAAATCTGAGATAAAATTTCATCCTGCTCAGCCTCCCACCTGTCCCTTTCTTCCCGTAGTTCGACAGCTTTTCCCTTATATTCCATCATCTCCTGATGGAATTTATCCTTTTCCTCTTGCAAAGCCATTAATTCAGCTGATTGGATGTGCTCTGAACCTGAAATCTTCAGCTTTTTCTTTAAGACCTGGAGTGCATTGTCTTTTTCATCTAGCATCCTCTTGACCGCCTGGGTGTTATCTGAACTAACAATGTCTGTTTGCAGCTTTCTAATCTGAATGACATTTGCTTTATTCTCAACTTTGTCATGCTTCAATTGGATTTCTAGTTTGTCTATCAAAACTTGCAATTTATTAATCCTTACCATGGCTTGCAATAAGTCTGAGTAAATGATGTCACTAGTTTGTTTGTGCAGTTGAATCTTATCCGGAGTACTGATTTTGTCCAGCTGGATCTTCATTTCAGACATCTTCTTGTCGTTTACTATAGCCATCTTAAATGTATTTCTCTCGGCATATCTAGCAGAAACTAGAGAGGTTTTTCAACTGTATAAACTTCTCACTCTCAGGAGCAAATTTATTGTCTCCTCTAGAGATTGTTTCCTCTTCTCTGTATAGCTGGCTTTGAGCTCTTCCTTCGACTTAAATACCGGGCTCGATTCTGAACTATCTACATCACCTTCTACATTTTTAAAAGATAATTGATTTACTTGTACGGTTTTCATGGGAATCAAGGCAACCCTTTTAAAACCATTAGAAACTTCCTCATCTACCATTTCACCACCTTCAAGCAGCTTTGCCCTTTTATGGGACCCATCTTCGTCCACTTCCATACTCTCAGTCTCAGAGAGACTTCGCTTAACTAAAATGTTAGTATTTTTTGATACTGTAATGGGTGCAATATGTGGATCTTCCTTGAACTGTAACAGATTGGCTGTTTCAGCCAAATTTTCAATAGATTGGTGCTCAAATGGATTATTCTTGTTGGCTTGTTTCCTTAGGGATATAACATGGTGTGGATCATAATTCACTTTTGATTCCCTCTGGAGATCCATATTCTCTAATAACTTCTCTATGAATATTAAGGCGCCTTTGCTTTTAAAAACGAAAGAGGCGACTTTAAGTGGAAACTTAATATTTGAAGACTTCTTGAAATCCCCAAAATGCTCCTCTTCAGATAGCAACCTCTGCCTCATAAACTCAAGTGCGAAAATCCTCTGGGTTAAAAACGCAGGTAACCTGTAGGGCTGACCAGTAAACCCATATATTCTTAACACAGTGTAATCCCTATACAGAAACCAATATCCAACCCGATATTCGGGTGAAGACCGCATTAAATACTTCATTTCATCCAGAACACGGGGCAAATCCTCAGCAAATAACATTTTGTACATTTCCAACATGATCGAATTAGCAAATTCGAACATGTTGATTTGCTTGGGCAAATCAGAAGAGTACAGATTACTTAAAAATTTCAACTCGGTGGCATTGGAGCACAACACAATGTTGAGCAAGTAGGTTTGAAACCTAAAGAAATGAAATTTTGGGAACTCAGTTAACTACAAATGGATTATTTGAGCAAGATACTCATCAAAATTAAACACAGGAATTGACTGGGACTCGGGGCTTAAGGGACTTATTCTTAATAAGAAACCAAGGATGACATCGCCTACACGACAATCATCACTCAGACCTAATACTTGACAGACCAAGGACACGACAATTTGGACTTCATTTTTAAAAATGTGCACGGGGTAGGGCAGGAAAAAGCCATCAAGGGATTGACCTTCTTTTAAAATATTAGACAGGAAATGACAGCGATTCTCAGTTTCACAATTCTTATAAAAATCAGCAAGGACTGACTCATTTATCGACTCACGATTAACAGGGTAATTTTTCAGGAAAACTGAGATTTTCTCTGATGACTGTGACATCAATTTTACAAAGAATTCTTGACGCAGACCGACTCACAATTATTCTTTGGGAGGGAGAATAGTTTACGGCACACCATTCTGCAAACTCCGGGAAAGGTAGGGTTTTCTCAAGAGCAAAGTAATGCAGGAAATACTTACAGACATTTAATACATCATTCCCCTATGAGTTATAATACCACAATTTCTCCTTACTGACCGACACACTCCCTGTGGATAGGAAGGGGTCACACACGCTCCTATCTCTTTCCACTAAAAACTCTTCTCTATCGTCTACAACCTGACCAGACACTTGAATTTATTTCCCCTGGTCCATTCCTTAATTTACAGAGGTAATTTGGACGGAGGTGTTGCAGGGTTTAAGTCTTACCTGGTCGACTGTAGAGGCACGTGGTTGGAGCGTGCTCGAACTGACAAATGGAAGCTGTTGAATTGGCTATTCCTTTTCACCCTTCCCGAATGAATAAAATAATAATGATAGAAGTCAACCTTGATTTTATAGGCCCCCACCGGCTTTCCGTAAACCACTTCTATCTCCGGAGCCTATCACAATTCGCCACGTGGACAACAATTTATTTCCCGCAACCACCATCTGTTCCTATCCACCACGCACTTCCATTCTCCGGGTTCATTCAAGACCATCGATCTGGATCTTCTTTAATTTCTAGCCCTTGGATCATGTGCCACGTACATCTTTCCGTCGGGCGTCTTGGCAATAAACAACGTGCAAGTCTCCACCCCGGAAACATCTCGAACCGTTGATGAAATAGCCTCTCATTACTCCGTCGTTAGATCGGGAAGGAGATATTCAATTCTGCCGGGCTTCCTGACCTTATCCTTCGTGCAAATTCTTGTTCCGGAATCGCCCACAGCCGTAGATGCAATCAACCTTTATTTGTGAGCCGTTGGATTAGGTGGCGCCTATCACATTCCGCTGGGCTCAGTCATTTTAACCACCATGCAACTTTGAGCTCCGGAATCATCCACAGCCATCGATGTGATATATCTTTAACTTTCCACCATCAGATCAAATTCCACGTACCAAATTTCTCTAGGCACTTTGGTCTTATCTACCGTGCAAGTATAAACTCCGGAATTCATAATAGCCGTTGATTTAATTCACTTTAATTCTCCACCATCAGATCAATTGCCACCAACTCATTCCGCTAGGCTCTTTGGGTTTATCTACCGTGTAGATTCTGGCTCCGGAGTCAATCCCGACTGTGGATGTGATCTGACTTTACTTATCCACCGTTGGATCGGGTACTATGTACCCGATTCCGTCGGCCTCTATCCCTTTAACCAACATGCGGCTTCATAATGCAAATCAAATATGGACCGTGGATCTTCCTGAGCCAGCTTGATAGCCATTGATCTGCGCACCCGCTAAACGTTCGGATATAACTTATCCTCCTTACATTTCTGAGAGTGTGGAGAAAATCATAGCCATTGATTTCTATCCTTTCAACTCGTACCATCAGATCCTTGATAACGGGATCACTTCTTTGGGGTAGCATCGTACTCTTACAATATATCTTTTAACCAAGGTTCAACAAGAAACCTATCATTTCTTCTTTATAATGATTTTTTTATCCCCTTGATAAATAATGGTGTTAACATAGGGTACCTTGCATACAATCTACCACCAACCTTATTTGGTTATGTGTAGCTATATGTACCGAAGAGGATCTTGCAATCCTCACTATGGTGCTCATCAGTACCTGTAGTATAAAATTACGGATATGTGCAATAGGGACGCAACTCCCTCTCTTCTGGGTACCAGGTGTGCAGTACACATCAATGTAGTTCTAGACACTTAAAGGATCACTGCCCCTGCCGGTTCCCTCTAAGTTGATCGGTGCTCCTCGTCGTGACAGACCAGTAATAAAATATATGTCCTCGGAAGTAATTTCCAAAGTCTCAACTTTTAGGTCAAACATCCCTAAATCATGATCCCAGTAGTTTATCATGAACTCCAATAAATGGACATTGGCTCGCATAGGTGATGTGCAAAAGAATTCTAATAACCCACTCGTTCATATCTCATGTATGGTGGGCGCACTTTGGAGTGCTTCTTGGTCCATATTTTCATGCTCTCGTTCCCTCCATTCCAACACCATTTTCACACCTAGAAAAATAACCATTATGAATCATCAATTTCATATAAAATTTCAAATTTTTTTCCTTAAATTAGCTTTTTATCCTTCATGTAGTACATGCGACTATCTAGTTAGACATGTCATGTACCATACGCAACTATCTCTAAAGGAAACCCGTGTACAGAATGTGTGTACGCGAGTTTCAACACTATGAACCCGCGTACATACCGTGACATGCTTTAGGATGCTTAATATAATGAAATTGGGACTCAAATTTGAAAATTGCTAGGGTCAAGTTTAAGAGCTCGAGGTGTAGGCTTACCTGCAACTTGCGGAATTGGATTTCGTCCACTAGATTGTCCACATCGATCGAATGAAGGTAGAGGTAAAAACTTGATTCTTATGGCATAAAACCCAAATGGTGAGTTTTGTTTTAATTTTTGAACTATTTATAGAAATTATATTTCTAAAAGTGGGTTTTTTCCTATAGTTCGAAATATATTCAACTAATACCATATCTCTTTTTTCCTTGTAATAGGTTTTTCATCATTACAAAGTGTTTTTTGCTCCTATAGGGTGGTTTTTGACATTTCCAATGCATTTTTGCATCTATACTTAATCCACGTTAACCTTAGCAATTAACATTTTTCCATAGACTGTGGTATTTCAAACCAATAGTTCCCTGTCTTTACCATTGTTCTTCCATGGATAAGACCTTCTTTTCATGAGTATCCTCCTTTGAAACCTATGTTGTCTTTTGATACTCATGCTGTAGTTGCTTCAGGTACAGGGGTGTCCTCTTAGATATTTTTCACGCCGAATAGAGCCTATTTTGAGTATCTTTTTACAAGCTATCCCTTTATAGGACTCCCCGCCCTTATGGATTTTCTTTAGGCCCAGGTCTAACTCCTTCAAAATAGACTTGACTGCCAAGTTAACTTGTCTATTCAAGCTCATTAAGAATATGTGAATGAGCATCCACATTGGTGGTAGATTATCTCTTTCTCGGACCATCTGGAATAATACGAGAAAGGATCCCTCTCTTTTCTATTTGAATTGATAAGAGTATTCTTAGGCATAGTTTTATCACATTTCCGGACCTGAGGGACTAAATTTACAAAAAAGGAACTCCCGGTAAGAGCTTAGTTTTCTCTTTTTTGTGCTATGGACCTAAACATGAAAAAGATTCTGAGTGTACTTTGTGTCTTTGTCATGCTTGTTAAACACTAAAGAACAAAGCAATGAGTTTATTGTTGTAAGCCCCATTTCTCATACTCAGATGGATCTTTCTGAGTGATCTTGCTTTCCTTCACACTCATAAAACTCAAGCTATTTATGCTATTCTGGAAGGAGTGTTGGGTAGGTGGTAATTTAACATTTTTTGGACATCCCTGACTAAGTATGAAAAAGGTTCACCTTTTATTCTATGGAAGTTAAGAGAGTTCTTCTGTGGTATGTTTTATACTTTTCCAGCCTCAAGAAACTAAATTGGACGAAAAAGGACCCCCCTGGAGTCTTCTTTGGAGTTTTCAAACTCTATAAATGTGAAAACACCAGCTAAGCATGTACTAGTTTGGGTTCATTAAATCCACAAATCAGTGACACTATCAAGCATTATTTTCTCTTCTCTTCAAGCTTGTTCAAAAATGGAGAGATCCGAGTTGACTTTCTTGGACTCGTTAAAATTTAACAAGGAAGGTAAGGAATAAGTTTTCTCTTGTCTTGAGTAAGTGGCAGCATGTCATTCTTGAACATAGCACTCTCTGTTTTTTTCAACACCCATGTCTCAGTGTTCACTTTCAGTTCAGCTATTACTTCGAGTTTATTACTCCTCCTCTTGTCCGTTATACCTGGGGAATCTGATCATGTCTCCTACATGATAGATAAGTCTAGTCATTCTATCTATAAAGTTAAAAGCTGCCTTAGGTCATCTCTGTGTCATGCTCACTATTCAAGGACTCAACCCAATGTTTGATCTTTATCCTGATCCAATCATTGTTATATTTGTGATCTCTTAGGTCTCCCTTCCTTTTCCCAATTCCTAGTCACTATTGTGATCCGTTGGAGGATCCATTGCCTTCTTGATCATAGTATGGTTCCGTTTCAGTACCTCTTGATGACGAAGACCTAGATTTTTGACGATAGTACCTCCCGATTCACTTCTATCATTGGTGAATTCCTTTGCTTCAGTTGTTGATTATCACCTATTGATTGAAAAACTGTTGAATCCTTTCCATGTTTGACTTCATCCTACATTTATTCACATGGATTGGATTGTACTAGTTCTTTGGGATTACATATGACGACCTTAGTTCCTCACCTATGGACTATGTTTCATTTATGTTCACAGCTTCCAGATCTTTGAAGACTCATCATGATTGTATATTGTGTCTTCGATCCACCTTTGTAATATACGTGGTCTTGTACCCGTATCATATGATGTACTCAAATATTGTAATGGATCTAGTGTTCCAGTATATTGAACATAACATCCTCAGATATGACATTATTATGTATTTGTTTTAGGTACTACCTCTGCACCATTAGATTTTTGAGTTCCCCAAAGATAAAGATTATAATGTATTTCAGCCATCGCTTCCTTGTGACCTCACACATTAGGGGCCATCTGTTATCTATCCAAATGGCACTTCTCCGTCCGAGTGTTGACATTTCCTATGTTGGCACACAAAAGGACATTTATGGATTGAAGGTTGCCTAAAACACTATAGATGGGCATATTATGAAATACATTCATTATCCATCCAGCTTACCATTTTTACCTTTTACTATTTCAATTGTTGTACACGACTTTGCCTATAAGAAACTCGCATACATACGCGACTTTCTCCTACTGCATATCACATACTGTAAGTGAGTATTTGTCATTGCAACCTGGGTACAAATCTGTACACGGATTTCCTTTAGAGCAACTTGGGTGTCATACGTGGGTTGCCAGTATCAATACTCATGTACGCCTTCCTTTGACATTAAAAATAATAAATCGTGATTATTTGAGATTTGTTAAGCCCTTACCTATAACCATCTTAACTGTCTCAACCTCCTCAACCCTCAACACTACCTTATTTCACTAAGTATAAATAAAGGCCTTGGGGAGGGTGTTAATCAATCATACTTGGAGAGCAAAGTTATGCTAGTGGTATCTATTCAGAAGTCTTTGTAGCAGTAGAACTCAGAATCCTTTAGTTGCAAAGGAGTCCCTTTCTTAGGCATTGGGTTGTAACCTTAACTCATTCACTATTGTTAATAAAGAGAATCCTTATTCCAAATGTGTTTTAAATGTCTTTTATGTATTATGGTTTGATGAATATTTATGATTAAGCACTCTATATACTGTTTATCTAACCTGTCCTATATACATGTATAAGCTTTCACTTCGAGGATTTGCTCTTAACGAGTGAAGGAGAAGCATCCCTGAAAGCTTTGGAGGAGAAGCAGAGCGGAATAGGACAAATCTTGGATCAACCATCATGAATTGGGTGAGTCTATTCTATCTTCTTGTTTCCTTTTTGCACTTTAAAGTTGATTTCCTGCAAGTTTTAAGAGTATGTTGGTAACCCCAGACCTTCGGTTATAAGGAGTTGATTCCTGAACAACACCCAGTTGGTGTAGTGTTGTTCCCCTATAAAAATATAAGTGACTTGTATTGGGAAGCAGGGATTATAAACCTCATATTTCATGTCCTTATGAACTGTGTCTTCTTATCCTGGTTATATTTTGACACTTTTTTATATTAGGATTTAATATTACCCTATAGTTCAACAATGGTGTGCTTCAAAATCCTAATGAAACTAGATTGGTGGACATTGTTTGGATGCCTATCCCACTCAACCCTACCAAACTAAAATATTGTTTTGTGACCCCTTTTGAAGGATTTTAGTTGGTTGGAAATTATAAGTGTTGATTTTATGGGTCCAATGTTGAATAAGGTGTGTAAGGGAGGTATTCCACAATTACCTTCATTTCTAATTCACGAAGATCAAAAGTAATGTGAAGTGTATATCATACTAGATTGGAAGATATGCTATTTCACTTAGTGCATTATAGTGATTCAAACACACATGAGATAATCAAATTTATTGTTGCAACTAACCAAAGAGCTCAAAATAAATGCAAATGGATATTGTACCTTTGAAATGTAACTTAATACGCTAATGGTGCTTGGAACATACAATAATGATAATGATGTAAATGTTAGAATTCTAAATCATTAATGGCAACAATAATTCTATAAATAATCTAAGGATCTAGGCACACAATTAATCTCACAGAGAATTCCAGAGAATTAGCATAAGGAGAGGGGAAGAATAATTATGCAAACACATTAGGAATGATAAATGAATGATGATTGATATTATTACATAGGTAATACCTTATTATAAATGAAAATAGATTTTCTAGGAGACAACTCATGCTATCTCATAAAGCAGGAGTACTAAATATGATAAGCCCCCATAGGTGAATAAAGCAGTTTCCTAAATAGGGAAATAGCAGTTTCCTAAATAGGGAAATAGATCATGAATTAGCTAAGGCACAAGTGAGTGATGGTGTTTAAAGGAAAATATTGTTAATCATGGAATATAGAGAGAAAATAATGGAGGATGAGTTGGCTACAAAAGATAGCAGTTTTGTAGTTAACTAGCTTTACCTTATCCACTGAAAATGAGGAATAAATCAGTCTAAGGAATAATCTGTAGGAAGGCATAGTTGCTAATTTTTAAAGTCAATAAATTTGGAAGGATCAAACAATAATTAGGATAAAAAACCTTCTAGGATGGAAATTGTTGACCATGCGGTGTAAATGGATGCCAACTATCTATGCTAGTGGGTAGGAAATTAATCAAATAATGATTTAATATTTTATCCTTGGTATTAAGTGGGTTTATTATATCCCAATACCCCCCTTAAGTTTGAATTTATGATGATATCTATGAAATAATCAGAAATATAGATACATGTAGGTCCCAACAACAAGGTTATTGTCACCCTGTTGAGGCCTGTAAATTCGCAGGAGGCAACAGTAAGGGATTCTCCCCAATCAACGTTCCCAACTAGCCCGCTGACTGTTTCGTATAGGGAATCCATCCGGTTTACGGTCCGGCTACCGTAGGTCAAAGTAACAAACACAGGCTTTACCGGTTGCGGCCCGGCCCACCGAGTTTTATTTTGACTTAAATGAATGAAATGCACGTGCCTAATTAAATGCAGGCTGGTCTAAATGCAGGGAGCGGTCACAAAGTGATGCGCAGGTTCTTACCTCTCGCCTTATGCTCACAAGCAACCAAACCAGATACGAACAGAAATAACTAACCACCTAAACTATCCCTAGGGAGTGAGGTTATCATCTTGACTGAGCAATATATTATCACACACAGTAAGAAAAATCACAGATAACTGATACTTCTCTCACAGCACATGAAAACTTACCGATATTTAAATAACCAGATAGCCGATCATTCTATAACAACATTTATTGCTCTTAGTGAAAATGAATCCCAGAAATACTGAAGAATAGTTAACAAGAACTTAGGTTCAAAACATCAAATATCCTTACAACAAATGAAATACAGCTGAAAAAGAAATAGTTCTTCTTCAACATTATTCATTGAATTGCATTGGTACATTTCACTTCTTTACTCTTTCCAGCAGGCAAAATTGCAGTTCGCTTTGCAAAACGAAGTAGTTCCTCTTACAAGCCAACCATTACAAAATTTTCTAAGGGAAAAAGCCCTTTTTTCAGTCTTCCTTCCCATTATTTAAACTACAACTGATGTCCTCTGGGTTTCCTCAGCACGTGACCTTTCAGCGCCCTTGACGATTCAGTTTTCCTTCTGGTCGTTGCGTTTTCTTCAATCATTTCAATAGACGTTTTACCCTCTGACAGTAACTGCTGAAAACGCCTCATCGGTGCCTCTGTCATCCGCTTGGCTTGTCCTTTTCCTCGCCGTAGGCCACTCTCGCGATCCATGTGATTCTCCCTGCGTACAATTTAAGTGCATTATCCATTCATACGAGACATCGGGCATCGAAAACCTTGTAACTATGATGAGAGATCCGCAAAGAAACTGGCCTGGCTCTCCGGGTGAAAACTCACGAAAAGAATCGGCGGTCGGGCGAGACTTAAGTCGGGCGGGCTGAGAATCCGGCATCGGATGGGTAAGGTTTCGGGGGGGCCCGCAACAGAGGAGGAGCACAAGAAGAGGGTGAATGGAAACACGGGTGTCGTAGGAAATCAGGCGGCGGAGAGAAGTGGGTCGGAAGACAGAAAACTCTGCCACCCGCAACGACGGACGAGAAACTTGCCACAAGCATGCGATGGAGGTTAAACAAGGCAAAGTTCGGGCGTCGGATGAAACTCACGTCGGCCACTGACTTCATCCTCTCGGCCGCAACGACGGATAGGTAGGAAATCAGGACCAAGCGATTTGGGCCGTTGAATCGGGCGTCGGATGAAACTTCAAACGGGGGGCAGTTTTCTCCGGGAGCCGCGACGTCGGGTAAGTTAGGACTAACAAACTTCCGAAAGAGGCCCAATCCAAAGAGAAAAACAACAGAGCTAGGATTAACTTGCAGCCCAAAACCGTCTTTTTCTTGCTCATGCAAAATTTTCATACTCGAAAGGTACCAGAAAAATCACACGACTCAAGCTAAGTTGGACGAAGCAATCAAAAGGTGAGAAATCAACTTCAAACGCAAAGATAAGCTCCAAGATGCCACGCTTTCAACAGTCGATCCAAGCAAATTATGATAAGGAGGGGCCCCGGAGTTTAAGTATAAAACTAAAATCGGGGAAACAGGTTGCGGCAGCAACAACTGGCGATTTCCTGGTGAACCTAGATCTCTGGGTAGTTTCTTCCTTGAAAAGCAGACTGTCCTACAACAAATGTATCCCTTGAACTCTTCCAGCTAGACAGATTTCTCAAAAACAGAAGTGTGTACCTTGATCATTGACATCAGTCCAATTTGGGCGATGAAAGCCAAGATTCTAGAGTCAGGATAACTCTACTGAGGCCAAAATATGAGTTCATTATTAATTTTTCTTCAGGTAGCTGGTAACATTGGGCACCACAGGATTGTAGCAGGTGATGAACAGAAACGTTCATTTGTTCCTCATTCCCATGCCGCCTTAGCAACTTTTGTGCTTTTTGGATTTTATCCTCTTTTAATGAAAGTCTTCATATATGCCTTTCTTACTGAATTTTCATTCAGGATCCTCTATCCCATAGTGCCCTTTTGTGTGAGTGATGTGCTTAAGGTTTCAGCTCACGGACGGAGAGGATCATTGGCAAATTAGTAATTTATGATCTGGATTTAGCTTTTGAGCATGATGCTTTTATAGGAATTCTGACTCTTATCTGCTTTTTGGCATTTATTTCCTGGCATGGGCTCATTTAGATTTAACACCCTGTTCACCTTGCTCTTCTCCATGGGTCCCCTGTCATCGCCCTTTAGATTTTAAGTATAAAGTGCGCGGAGCCTCAGCATAGTATTCTAGACTTTTGAGTCTAACTG
>LPNX011115805.1:0-155320 GCA_001517045.1 Pseudotsuga menziesii | reverse complement strand
CAGTAAGAATATACTTGTGTAACAGGGAGGAATTTGGCTTTATTTCTCCAATGACATCTATTCCCCATTGCTCGAAAGGCTCTATGATCATTACAGGTTTTAGAGGTGTTGCTGCTCTAGGTTGTCTTCCACCGCATCTTTGACAAGTATCACATTTTCTGACGTGCGCATGGGCATCTCTGAAGAGCGTTGGCCAATAGTAACCGGCCCTAAGGATTTTATGGGCTGTAGTGTCTCCTGAATAATGTCCACCGGCTGGTCCATCATGTAATTCAGACATTACTTTCTCAACGTCTTCCTTTTCTAAACATCTTAGAAGGACCCCATCATAATTTCTTCTGAATAGTATGCCTTCTACGAGTTGGTAGGAAGCTGAATTTAGACGCAAAGCTCTTCTCTGTTTGGAACTCCAATGTTCAGGCAATACCCCTGACTGCAGGTAATGTACAAGATCTCTATACCAAGATTCAGGAGCTGTGAATAAAGGACAAACATCCATTACATGCAATTCAGCTTTGTTATCCCATGCTTGTTCTTCATTATTCTTGCTTCCAGTCATCAGCTTGCATAACCCCTAACCTTTCACTATAGTGGCTGGTTTGAATTCTAAATCGTATTCTTGAAGGGCTGTTACCCAGTTGCCCCTTCTTTCTCCCAATTCCTTTTGAATGAGAAGGGATCTTACGGCTGGATAAGGGACAATTACCTTGGTTCGATTTTTAAGTATGTAAGGTCTGAATTGCTTGACTGCTTTAAATACTGCATATGCCTGTTTGTCAATGGCTGGGTAGTTTAACTCAGCCCCTTGTAGCCCAGTGCTCATAAAAGAGATTGGAAATTCGTCACCTCCCTCTTCCTTTTGTGTGAGTACAGCTGCTAATGAATCATCGGACGCGAATGTATACATAATAAAATCCTTGTCGAAGTCTGGACTTTTAAGAGAGGGTGCATGTGCAACAGCGGTCTTGATTTTACTGAAAGCATTCTTTTCAGTCTCAGTCCATTTGAACTGTGCGTTTTGCTTAACCATCTGCTGCAATGGTTTAACAGTCTGGGCGAAATCAGGCACGAATCTTCTTACAAATTTTATTGTTCCCATGAAGGACTGCATTCCCTTCTTATTATGAGGCATGGGAATTTGATCAATGGCCTTCACCCTGTCTGGGTCTATAGAGATACCTTCCTTAGACACTATATGCCCTAGTAACTTTCCTTCCGTGACAGCGAACACACATTTTTTTGGATTGAGGGAAATGCCATACTTTCTGTAGCGTTCAAAGATTTGCTTTAAATGAAAAGCGTGCTCCCCTCTTTTCTTCGAAAATATAGTGATGTCATCAAGGTAGACCACCACACTTCTCCCAATCAATCCGCGAAAAGCTATGTCCATAGCTCTCTGAAACATCACGCCCGCATTGATCAGTCCAAAGGGCATTCTTCTATAAGCGAACGTTCCCCATTTAGTTCTGAATGTCGTCTTCAATCTATATTCCTCGGCCACCAACACTTGATTGTAGCCAGAGAAACCATCCAATAATGAAAACATTTCAGAGCCGGCAACCATTTGTAGCAATTGCTCCATGGGCGGTACCGGGTAGTTGTCTTTGTCTGAGGCGCGATATAGATTTCTGAAATCTACGCACATCCTGATCTCTCCCGATTTTTTCCTGACAGGCACCAGGTTTGATACCCATTCAGAATGCCTGACTTTAAAGATAATCCGAGCGTCCAGCAACTTCTTCACCTCGCTTTGAATTAGCGGCTCCAGCTTTGGGTGCATTTTCCTCAACGGCTGTTGATATGGCTTGACGCCTGCTTTAATAGGGATGATGTGCTTGATAATGCTGGTATCATAGGTCTTTAAATATGCATATGTCCAGGCAAAGACGTCTTTGTACTGTTTAAACAAACTGAGGAACTTGTCTCTTTCTGCTGGTGAGCAGCACTTGCCGAGGTTCACGAACTTGGGCTCTGTTTCAGTCCCTAAGTTTATTAACTCGAACTGTAAAGTTGAACTGTGTGTCTTAACGTTAGTTGGTCTCCTAAATTTCTCATTTAAGTCAAACGTTTTTTCCAGCGTCCTGACTCCTTTGGGAATGAAATTGTTATATTTCATTTCAGCCTGATGTTCCTCATCGTCTATGATAGCTCCTTTAAACGTCTCATCATTTGTCAAGCATTCGATTATCTGCTGATCATCGTCAAATACTCGTAGATTGGTGATCATGTCCGGCATGGAGGGCCTGAAAAGTAATTCAATAGAGTATTTATTATTAGTGGGCACCAGCCTGGCAGCTGACGTGGCTAAAAAATCAGCGGCTGCATTTTTTATCCTTGGAATTGAAATAATGTTAAATGCATGAAAACGTTTAAGTAATTCCCATACCTCGTTTTGGTAAGCTTTCAAATGAGGGGAAACACAGTGTATCTGATTTTTTATTTGTTTCACAACTATTTCTGAGTCCCCGAAAACTTTTAAATTACAAACCTGTAACTCAATGGCCTTCTTGAGTCCCTGCAACAGTGCTTCGTATTCAGCTGTATTGTTAGTACATTCAAACTCTAGCCTACAGGACAAGAAGTGTTTATTTTTTTGTGGATCAATAAGGACGCAGCCGGCCCCTGATCCTTCTAACGTTTTTGAGCCGTCAAAATATAAAGTCCAACAAACATTGTCTACTGAAAAAGAATCTACTCCTACAGCTAAATCTACTATTTTACAGTCAAGCTCATCAGCTTGAGAAAAATGAAGGAGATCAGGCTGGGTGTTAGATTTGCTACTAGCCTCTTCGCTTGATAATTCCCTGGTTCCAGTTCCAGAAAGTAGTTTCCCAATACGGATTCAACTGGTACATTCTTTCCATCCAATTGGGTGACATTGTATTTCATATGAGGCTCTCTCAAAACCTTGATCTGATTAGGACTTCCTTTGTATGGCAACCAAAGATGTGACCAATCTGTGGCGAAATACCCATTCAATTTGGCTGACCAATCTCTACTCAAGACCAAGCCGTACGCATCTGGTATGTCAGCCACTACAATGTTGATGACTTGGCACACTCTATCATCGGATGCCAAGCGGATTAGCACGTCTTCCATCTCGCCAACTACCTTGACGTCGGTCCTATCCAACTGCACCACTTTCCACATGGTTGGCTTGGGCTGCCCATTTATTTTCTTACAAACAGATATGGGCATGACATTAATGGACGCTCCTGAGTCCGCTAGACAATTTTGCACGTTATGATTAAAAATTTCAAATGTTAAAAGGAAAGGTGGGTGTTTGGTTTTAGACTTACCTCCACTACTAGCTTCCCTAATTTCTTCTTCTGGCTGCGGCTGATTGTCAATGGGCAGCTTTTCTTCTTTTGTTTCTAATGCTTTCAACAATATTTCTTTCTGCTGAGGTATTTTGCACATTTCAAACAGCGGGACGTTTGCCTTTATCTTCTTTAAATCTTCAACAACGTCATATTCGATTAGTTGTCTAGTGGACTGAGGTTTATTAGCGCTTACATTTTCTTCGCTTGGCTTAGGCGGTGTTCTAAATTGCCTCGAATCCTGGCTGGTAATGGTAAATTTTGGAATCTGATCAGCCACGGATTTGTCTTGAAATTTCTTTTTGATATTTCTTTGCAGCCTTCGAATCTTTGGGAGCAGAAGACTGTCATCACTAACCTCCCCTTTGCTCCTAGTTGTGACTTTAGCTTCTCTGATATCTTTGCGTTCCTGAGTGTTTTCTTCTTCCGTGTCTAGTACTGAAATAGAGCTCCATAAGGCCATAGTCTCTTCTTCCTGTTCTTTTGTAGACGTTTAAGCAACTTTTTCTTTCCTTTCATCATCATCTTCTTCCGTCAATCTTGAATCCAGCATCTGATTCATGACCAATGTCATCGAATTTATCCATTGCGGACAGTTCTTCTCGGAATGGGGCTGTTGATGAAAAGTACAGAAATTTTCCATCCCTATCTCTGTGAGGTTCATGGATGCAGTCTTCTGAGAGGGGGGAAGGGTCTGGTTGCTATCCTCCCTTTTCTTATAATATGGTCTAAAAAACTTTTGTGCTTCTTTTTCCTTCTCCAAGTCTATGACCTTGTTAGAAATCTTCAGCACCATTTTGGCCATACCTTCGTAATCTGGTGTTTTCTCCTCTTTGGGCTTAGTAAACAGCAGTGTTCTCCTTTTCTCCCCTGACTGTTCGGGATAATCTTCAATGCTTTCCCTTTCTGCTTCCACTACTTCTGCCTCTTCATAAGTCTCCGTCAAAGTGGGCTTGGCCCTACCTTTTGCGAACATGCAGGTCAGGACCCAAAGCTGAAGTATAATACTCGATTAGGACCTTTTCTGAAGGTTTATCTGCATCAGAGAAGTTTTTAAGGTATGCTGTAAACCTTTGTGTAAAACTATGCACTTTTTCCTTCTTTTCTTTTTTTAAAGCACAAAGTCCTTTCATAAGGGCAGCATGAGTCTTTTGGACCGCATACTTACTTCTAAACATTCTTTCGAAGGTGTTCCAATCTGGGATAGAATTGGCAGGCAAACCAAAATACCAAGAGGCTGCGGCTCCTTTAAGGGTGTGTGGGAAGAGTCTACAAACCACATCCTCATGATCCCCTAACCTTTAATCCTTCTATAGCTAAATAAAAACTCTGCAAGTGGTCGTCTACCAATATCTTCTCATTGGGATCAAACTTAGGCAATAACTTTTCGAAGGCTTGAGGTAGGTCGTGCAGAGGTGGGGTCAGATTCAGAGGTGATCTGGCTTTCCATGCAGGTGGTGGGTTTGGAGGATTAGGTGGCTGGTTTGCGTTAGCTGCTGCCATTAATCGAGGTGGAGAGTGCGGAGGCGAACCAACTGGGGTGTGAATAGGAGAAATATAAGGGGTCTCAGGTCCTTCTTGATTCAAAGGTAGCTCTACTTCTTGTAAGGCAGTCTCTACAAGTTCTTGCCAGTCTCCAACCAACACCGAGTCTTCTCTTATAGGATGATCTTTCCTCTTGTATTCTCTTCTAGGCAATTCGGGAATGATAGGAAATCCTCCAATCTTCTTTAAGTATGCCCTGGTGTGTCTTCTCAGATAGTTAACAATCTCGTTGCGGACAGGGTACAGATATTCTCTTTCTTCTTCTTCCGGAATTGAATTGCGTGGTACACTACTTCCAGAACTGTAACCAGTGGAATATTCTCGGGAAAATGGGTTTCCTCGGCCAGCCATGCACTGGCGGCCCTTCTTCTAGCGCCAAAACTGTTGAGGCCTGTAAATTCACAGGAGGCAACAGTAAGGGATTCTCCCCAATCAGCGTTCCCAACTAGCCCGCTGACTGTTTGGTATAGGGAATCCGTCCGGTTTACGGTCCGGCTACCGTAGGTCAAAGTAACAAACACATGCTTTACCGGTTGCGGCGCGGCCCACCGAGTTTTATTTTGACTTAAATGAATGAAATGCACGTGCCTAATTAAATGCAGGCTGGTCTAAATCCAGGGAGCGGTCACAAAGTGATGCGCAGGTTCTTACCTCTTGTCTTATGCTCACAAGCAACCAAACTAGATACGAACAGAAATAACTAACCACCTAAACTATCCCTAGGGAGCGAGGTTATCATCTTGACTGAGCAATATATTATCACACACAGTAAGAAAAATCACAGATAACTGATACTTCTCTCACAGCACATGAAAACTTACAGATATTTAAATAACCAGATAGCCGATCATTCTATAACAACATTTATTGCTCTTAGTGAAAATGCATCCCAGAAATACTGAAGAATAGTTAACAAGAACTTAGGTTCAAAACATCAAATATCCTTACAGCAAATGCAATACAGCTGAAAAAGAAATAGTTCTTCTTCAACATTATTCATTGAATTGCATTGGTACATTTCACTTCTTTACTCTTTCCAGCAGGAAAAATTGCAGTTCGCTTTGCAAAACGAAGTAGTTCCTCTTACAAGCCAACCATTACAAAATTTTCTAAGGGAAAAAGCCCTTTTTTTAGTCTTCCTTCCCATTATTTAAACTACAACTGATGTCCTCTGGGTTCCCTTAGCGCGTGACCTTTCAGCGCCCTTGACGATTCAGTTTTCCTTCTGGTCGTTGCGTTTTCTTCAATCATTTCAATAGACGTTTTACCCTCTGACAGTAACTGCTGAAAACGCCTCATCGGCGCCTCTGTCATCTGCTTGGCTTGTCCTTTTCCTCGCCGTAGGCCGATCTCGTGATCCATGTGATTCTCCCTGCGTACAATTTAAGTGCATTATCCATTCATACGAGACATCGGGCATCGATAACCTTGTAACTATGATGAGAGATCCGCAAAGAAACTGGCCTGGCTCTCTGGGTGAAAACTCATGAAAAGAATCGGCGGTCGGGCGAGACTTAAGTCGGGCGGGATGAGAATCCGGCATCGGATGGGTAAGGTTTCGGGCGGGGGGCCGCAACGGCGGAGGAGCACAAGAAGAGGGTGAATGGAAACACGGGCATCGTAGGCAATCGGGCGGCGGAGAGAAGTGGGTCGGAAGACAGAAAACTCTGCCACCCGCAATGACGGACGGGAAACTTGCCACAAGCATGCGACGGAGGTTAAACAAGGCAAAGTTTGGGCGTCGGATGAAACTCACGTCGGCCACTGACTTCATCCTCCCGACCGCAACGGCGGATAGGTAGGAACTCAGGACCAAGCGAATTGGGCCGTTGAATCGGGCGTCGGATGAAACTTCAAACGGGGGGCAGTTTTCTCCGGGAGCCGCGACGTCGGGTAAGTTAGGACTAACAAACTTCCGAAAGAGGCCCGATCCAAAGATAAAAACAATAGAGCTAGGATTAACTTGCAGCCCAAAACCGTCTTTTTCTTGCTCATGCAAAATTTTCATACTCGAAAGGTACCAGAAAAATCACACGACTCAAGCTAAGTTGGACGAAGCAATCAAAAGGTGAGCAATCAACTTCAAACGCAAAGATAAGCTCCAAGACGCCAAGCTTTCAACAGTCGATCCAAGCAAATTATGATAAGGAGGGGTCCTAGAGTTTAAGTATAAAACTAAAATCGGGGAAACAGGTTACGGCAGCAACACACCCTTTTACAGTTTATCTTGTCCAAAGAAGTGAGGAAAGAGGCAAAAATACATGGGGAAAATACTCCCTCAAGAAAGGACATGAAAGGAAGACCAAAAAAGTTGAACTATTGCTGATTCTACTACTACCCGAAAGAAAATAATGATTGCTAGAGAAATATTCTTCTTGGTAAGAACATAAAACTAATCACCTCGATACAAAACATAAACACTAGAGGATGAAAACTAGGACCATGTAGAACAACTGAGATCCAATGATGTGTAAGCATGAATGAAAGATATTGAGAGTTGTAATAATCTCCAAGATGATGTGATGACTTGAACTTCGAACCAATAGAGATGAAATCAACTCCATATAGGTGAAATAAGTGTCCAAGAAAATGCATAGGATCTCCAACTTTATTTACACTGAGAGGATGTGTGCAACTGATCAAGTAGGAATAGAGAGAAGGCTTATGATCACAAAGTGCAGATGAAATGTACCCATGGGTCGATCTAAATTCCAAATAATCCAAATGAACACATACTAGCATATCAATAGACTCGTGAGAATAAAATAGATCAATTTCTAGAGCATAAAATAATAAAGAAACATCTTTGGTAGAAGTATGTAAGTAGGGAAGAGAGTGATGTTAAAAATATTCAAGGAAGCTCTAAGAATGAGTGCCAATAACAAAGGAGGATTTGCATAAACACATGGGATCAAGTATGGTGAGTGGTATGATACAAATAGGACTTGATCTACCTAAGCAAGCATCCAGGAAGACATTGAGTTGTGAATCATCAAAGAGAGAGGTATGCAAAAAGTGTGAAGGGTCTATCATATGGATCTCAGAATCCATGATAGAAGACATAGAGAACACTGAATGTCTGAGAGAATGATCGACAATAGAAATATCAGCTCAATTAGTCACTTCTTTTTCATTATCAACATCAGAAGAATATGAATTAAGATCGTCAACTTCAACAGATATAGAAAAATATGTCTCTTCAATATTCTCTTCTTGATTGAAGGAGGAAGCATTTGAATCAAAGAGAATAAAAGAAACATGAATTTTATGAGAGACTTCTTCAACATGAACAAATTCATCAGAGACTGTAGACGCCGAGACATCCAGATAAAGAAAAATCATTGAGGAGCTAGAGGCCCTCTCCAATTTTCTAGAAGAATCCTCATTGTGCTTGACGAAAACTATATCCAATGTTGCGCAGAGATCCTTTGGGTATTTATCAGAACCAATAAGGTAGCACATGGTTGGAGAAATAGCTAGACACATAGCTCCAAAATCTCTATGGCAATCATTCAGCGAGTCACTTAGCTATTCATAATAATTTTTTCAAGATCCAATATATATCTCATAGATATTTTGTCTCTTTAGAGATGAAATCATCTTCAATTTCCAATATGAATATCTTATGAATGGTTAAAGAAGAGGAATTGATACTCTCAAATCCATTCGAAGTTGTACTTGCAAAATAAACCTACAAAACTGAAAAGAAGGATTAATTAATGAGATGTCAAAGCTCTGATGTCAAGTAGAGATTTTATATCCTAGGATCCGATATGATGTCATAATTCTAAAGCCTTTATGGAAACAATAATTCTATAAACAAGCTAAGGATCTAGCCACACAATTAACCTCACAAAAAATTGCATAGAATTAGAAGAAGGAGAGGATAAGAATAACCATGAACACACATTATGAATGATCAATGAATGATGATTGATATTATTACATAGGTAATACATCCTTATAAACAAAAATAGATCTTCTAGGAGACAACTCAATCTATCTCATAAAGGGGGATTACTAGATATGATAAACACCCCATAGGTGAATAAAATAGTTTCATAATTAGACCAAGGGATCACGAATTAGGTAAGGAATGAGTGAATGATGATGTGTAAAGGAAAATATTTATAATCATGGAATATGGAGAGAAAATCATGAAGGATGTGTTTTCCACAAAATATAGCAGTTTCCTAGTTGACTAGCTTTACCTTATCCATTGAAAAGCAGGAATAAAGAAGTCCAAGGAAAAATCTACAGGAAGGCGCAGTTGCTAATTTTTGAAGTCAACAAAGTTGGAAGGATCATACTAGAATCAGGATAAAAGCACCCTTGAGGTATATATGGAAAGTGTTGACCATGTGGTGCAAGTGTATGCCAACTATCTAAGCTAAAGGGTAGGAAATTAATCAAATAATGATTAAATATGTTATCCCAAGTATTTGGTGGGTTTAATATATCCCAACAATAAAAGTGTGCAATGGAGGTATTTCACACTTGTCCCCATTTTCGTGTTCACCAATCTCAAAATAAGTGTACTCAATGAAGAGCATATTTTGGGAGATTAGAGTATTTAGTTCCTTGCTTGTGTGTAAAAGTGATTGTACACTTCTCAAAAAGATGTAAAGTAAGAAAAGAAACATAATATATCTTGATACTAGTGACAATAATAAGGATCATTGAAATTTTCAAGGTTGGTTATCTAGGTAGATTTCAAGGGAGAACCACTTTACTTCCTAATCTTAAGGGAGGTGAGCTAATTAATATAGAAAGTAAGTATTGCAAGTTAATTAATTCTGGTTCATTAGTGAGCAGCCATTCGGGCTATAAGATTGTGAGAAATAGAAAAAAGTAAATAAAATGAGACATTAGCAAGAAAAACATAGATACAAGTGTGAAGTACCGCATAAAAAACACTCACAGGTGCATAGTAGTGGTATTACAATGCGAGAAGGTTTTACAAACAGTTAAAGCATAACTACACAGACAAGGATCTGTTAACATGCACATAATGCATGACTGTCAAAAGACTTTGTGCATACACTCTACAACCATGATGTCAAGATATGCATGTATTTTGAAACAACTATTACAGGAAAAACGAGGTCAAATTCCTGGAATGAAGAGTATGTACTTCTTCACCTGCAAATAAAAATAAACCATAAATTATCTATCTAACCAATAACAACCTAGTTAAGAAAAAATGGAAAAAATGAAGTGGAGTCACCACAAATGTTGTTGTGGGAAATTCTACACAAAGGTTTGGATACTCTCCCATGTTGGGTGAAATCCCTTGACGTTATTGACTATTCCCATTATTTAGAAAGAAATAAAATGTGATAACCCAAAGTAGATCCTATAAGCTCTTGTTAGTAAGAAAACAAGTTAAAAATCAATTAAAAGGAAATACAAAACAAAAGAGATATATGGGTGCAAATAATAACAACGAATCAATCCAAAATCCACTTTATTTTTCCCGATGGTCAAGAAAGTACATTTACTCTCACCTAGGAGATGTGGGATTCAAAGGAAGACCAACAATGTCCCTTGGGGAGGCCTATCTTTTCCACACTAAATTCTAGAAACCTTGAAGAACAAATGGGAGAAACACTTGTCCCTTGGAGGGAGGAGGAAAGCGAGCTTGGACAATGATAATAGGTATGGAAGATATGGGCTATGAAGAAGCTCCTATACAATTGTAGCAGCATAACCATGCTCTATATTTTTCTTACAATATTTATTCCCATGGATTTATTTTATAGGCCAAGACGTGGCTAAGAAACAACTATTTCCAAGTGTCAAGCACATCACCTCATGAACTAGCTTCAAAGTAAACAATATGGGATATTGAATGCTCGCCCATCGTGTTAAGAAGACAAGTTTGAATATGTGTTGGTGAGGATCCTGCATGAGTCTTTAATGAGTGACTGGTAGTTAAGATCCTTATGTTTTGACATTTGTGTGAATATCAAAAGGAACTTCTGGTAGAACTAGCATGGGTACAAAACTAGTAATATACGTAGTAATGGGCATAAATAAAGGTTCGCACAACCTTGTCTTTTGACTATTCCTTGGCATTTCCACACTCATACCACTTCCTATATCTAGATGAGGTTGTCTTCGGCGGACCGCATGCTATATGTTGATGATGCCATACAATGATTATTCTAAAAACGTCACATGTGTGAGAGATTTGTGTGTTAACACTCCTCTAACCAATAACCCATGAATGAAGAGGAACTTCATCAAGTCATTTAAAGATTTATACTATGTGGGAAACTTTTTGGAGGATGACATGTATCATATAGGTGATTAGTCTCAGTTTAAATTATGAGGTATGCATAGCAAAAATTTAATATTATTATTATTATTATTATTTTAAAAGTTTTACATTTATTCTAGTTATTATTTTATTTTTATAAAAAATAGTATAAATTTATAAGTCAATATAATTTTATTTTATTTTAAGTTTGATAGTTATTAAATATTGTTGTATAACCCTTTTATTATTTAATTCAATGTTATATATTCGATCAGTTTTATTAAATTATAAGGTATAACAAATTTTATTTCAAGAAATATACATTAATTTGTCCTTATTAAATTATTTCATGTATCCTTTAAATACTTGGTAGATTAAGGTGAAAGATGTTTTTTTTTAAATATTTAAAATTGAGCCCTATTTAATAAGTTTTTATTATTATTATCATATATGGACTTTTATGTCAAAATATCTGCTAGTCTATGTGCCATTAATTTCTTTAGTTACTTAATACCTTATGTGTCTCAAGCAACTAATAAAACCCTCATCGATGTAGGACTTAAGGATATAGTGGAACTCTCAAATCTAATTCTCGTTCCTAAGAACGTGAGGAGTGGATTATATTGAAGCCTTTGATTCTAATCATATAAATGCGGACCTTTTAATAAAGGCTCATCTATCTTTTCAAGATAATTCTTCCTCTTCTTCTAAGGAAGCCTCATTTATATAGCACCATTAGACTATGTAAGGCATAAGGGTATGATGACCTTCAGGAAGGTGATTTTAGTTTTCTTTGGGAAATAACAAAGAGTATTCTTAAGAGATAAAAAATATTCAGTGTAGGAGGGTGATCATGTACTTTCTTCATAAAATGACAGTTGAAATTGCATTTGATAAATGATTATTAGTGAATTAGGAAGGAAAAGGGGTTTTGTTAACTTTTATCGAGGATTGGGGTTTAAATATATTTTATGTTTTTTAATTTTGAGGCGTAAAAAGGACATGTGTTATATAGTATGGTACATGGAACATTGTTGGTTTTTTGGCCTATGTTTAAACATGGAGGGAATATTTTAATCCAAAGAATCAAAGTCAATCCCACTCCCTCAAATCATTCTTCCTTATATAAGTTAATAATTTATCATTTGGATTCCGCTAATGTATATTGTATGGTTTGTCATAAAGTATATGTTTCATGTTTTTACTCTAAAAATTGTCAAAAATGTCCAAAAATGATATGTCCTTGGAAATTTTATGTTGAAGTAAAAGTATAAATTGCTAAAGCTTCAATGTGTCAAACTAACTAACTATTGTTCTTTCCCTAAAAGAATTTGCAATGGGTCACTACATGATATGTTATGCCTTACCTTCTTAAAATTAGTTCCCCACTCATGTCTATACCTCAAAGTGGAATTCCTCTATTTGTTTTCCTGACAGCTAATAAATTTGTAACCTCTTGATTTACCTTAAATTACTAGATTTTGTACCATGTATTTATGTTTTATTTAGTTATTGAATGGTAACTACATCCTTCACCATTAAACTCCCCTAGTAAATCACAAAAAGATGACTAGGCTAATTTCCGTCCTAGTCATGATACATATCATCACTCGGACATCCATTTCAAATGCATATCCCATTTTTGCACAACAGGGTTATGAAAATCCCTGAGAAGCTACTAGATGTATTGAATGCTCCAATAGTCATTTGGACAAAAAACCTATGGATATTGAGGTTCCACTATCCATGCTTCCCAATAGCGTATTTAATGTAGTTGTCAATATCCCCTATGATAAGCAAAAGAAACAAATTCTTGCAATGATAAGAAAGGGACTTTAAATGTAAGAGCTATTGTAGTTTTACTTGAGGGATTTGAATTAACCCCTCCCAATCATATTTCTCCACAGATATTTCTCCAAAAAATGTATGGTTATAAATTTAAGAATTAGTAAGATTCACCAAGGTTTTTACACTTATAAAAAATTATGGATCCTTTAAAATTTTCCCTTATCATGTCATCTTTGTGCCGTAGAAACTTAGTAATGAAAATGAACTAGATATTCACTAAGGCGAAACTTAAGTTTATAAGTGACGGATAATTTATGATTTAAGGTTAGTCTTAGGTGGGGATGCCGAAGAAACTTCTAGTCCTCATAAGGCACTAATAAATACCTATAACTTAACATTTAGCATATGTCTAATTATTAATAAGTGAATAAGTAATGTAAAGAAGTCATTGACATCTCGATCTTGGCAAAGGAAGCCAAGAAAATACTGGAAGTTAACAAGATAAGTGAGATTAATTTTCTTGATATATTTAGTCAAGGTTAAATTAATTGAAACTTAATTATCTTGAGTTAAAAACATAAGATAAAAAGCTACCTCAAGTTAAAGAAAAATTAAGTTAATTTTCTTTAATTAATTAGTTAAGTTAACTAATTAAATAATACAAGATAATTAGTCAAGTTAAAGTCTTAAGTTATTTTTGAGTTAATGATTGAATTAATTATATTAACTAGTTAAGTTGGCTAAGATAAGCAAACTAGTTTAGTTAATCTAAATTAAAGCTAGTTGTTTAACTATTTAACTGAAGTTAAGATCAACTAATTAAAATTTAACTAATTATCTTAAAATTAAATTGTGAGTTAGTTAATATTAATTAGCTAAAATTAAAACCAAGTCAATATAACTACCTTAAGCTAAGTAAGCTTAAACATTTAGTCGTATTCTTGAAGGAATTAAAGGTTTGTTTTTTTTCTAAATCGTAGTCGCCTTGCCTTGAAGAGCAACATGAGCTCCTTAGGGTGCTGCGCTTCAATTTTTTCGTACTAAAATGCTCTTGACCAGCAATGCGGTAAGTTATAATTCCTTTTACTCTAAAACTATGGAATTGAACCACAGAAACGACGAATCCACAAGTAGGAGAACACAACACCTCCTGGAGTGAGGATTTCTTGCCTAACTTTTTGTTTTGGTTTAATATATGATATTCGCCCTCAGCTTATTTCGATTATTGATTCTCTCTATCCAACCTAAAAGGAGAAGAGTCAATAGTTGACTCTGATCCTGGACAATTGGATAGAGAGAATGAGCAATAATATTTACCCAACTTGTTAGTTTTGATGGGAGCCGCACTCTTGATGATTTGCAGCCATAGAGTAAAAAATTTAGAATGAATGTTAATAAACCTCAAAGTGAGCCATGAAAGCTAGGGCATAGGCCAACTGTTTTTCATGAAAATTTAAGTCTGTAGGCTTAAGCAAAATATATAAATATTTGAAGAGCGTGATGTCTTATGATGGGAAACTCACTCTCGATGAGTTGTAGCCATAAAATCATGACTGTGTAAGATTGTTCCAATGAGAGAAGGGCGTCTCTTGGGAGATTGACCACGGACCAAAGAAAACATTGGTTGTGTTTTAATTCTAAATTGTATACAATAGGGCATCTCCTTTGGGAGAAAACTACCACGCAGAACGTGTAAAGGTGTAATAGGGCATCTCCTTTGATGGATGAAGTTGAATTATAATTTGGAGCGGGCGAAGGTTAATGTAAAGGTTTAACGGAGTTTTCTTGATCAATTTACGAGCATCTGGTAGGTAATCATGGCCGTTGATTTGGCCATCCTCGATCCTGGTGTCCTCTGTGTTTATCTGTCCGTGCAACGGTATGATTGTATGCTCTTTATTGTACTGTCGACGCTTTAAATCATTGGAGCTGTTTATCTGCCACGTTATACTCTGTAATAATTGCATGGTTTTATGGTGTGAGCGAGTTTTTTGTTTTGGTTTATTTTTTCGTTTGTTGCGTTGAGGGAGGCTGTGAACCCTTATACAGGTGGAGTATACTGTTGTTTGGCACCTGCTCTTTAGCGGGTTTTGGGCTAAGTCTTCGGCTTCATTAGCTCCTTTCCATCAGCTTACTGGTTAGGGCTTGTGGTTTCTCTGGCATTTGTTGTTACCGTTTTGGTTGGAGATAACTTGTTTCGTTCTGGAGGTTTCTTTGCTCCATTTCCTCGCAGTTTGAGGCTCAGGTGAAGGCTGTCTGGCTCTCGGCTTTCGCAGGAGTTTGTAGCTCAGGTGATGGCTGTCTAGGCTCTCACTGGTTGTCTTTTGTAGTGTGCGGTGCAGGAGCAGACCATCTTGGCTTTCGCAGGTGGTTTTTTCTGCGTATTTCTCTGGTGTCTTTGGTCCATCTCTTGAGGTGGTGGAATCAGCATTTGGTCGGTCTTCATGATTCTGCATTGATGGTTGAGTGAGCATGCGATAGGGTTCCTTGATGATTGATGGCTTAGTGCCTGAGCTAGTTCATGATTGGCGAAGGTGTTGGTGTTTCTTGACCAGTTTGATTATCTGGTAGTTCATCTTGGCCGTTGATTTGGCCACCTAATTTTGGTGACCTCAATGTACTTATTGTTTGTGCTAATGCGGTGAAGGCCGTAGCTCTCAGTTGCTGTAGCTTGAGTAGCAGGTGTTGGCTGTTGTAGCTTGAGTAGCAGGTGTTGGCAGTCTCGGCTCTTACAGCATCCGGGGGGTCTGCTTGATTCTGCATTGTGGTTTCCAAGCTTATCTGCAGGTATGCTCGGTTTTTCCTTCGTATTCTTTGGATGGTTTATCCTGTTACCGAGCTGTTTTTATCAGTTTCTTGTTTTTGGGAGCGGGGTTATAAGTTTGTTCAGCTTTTACAGGTTTGGCTTACTCTGGAGGTTCTTGGCCTAGCACAAGGCTTTTTGCTCGTCAGTTGTGCATGTTGTGTTATTCCATTGCAGTAATTTGCTGTGTAATGCCCATGCTTGAGTCTGATTGTATGGGTTTTATGGGTATTCGGGTGATGGGTTATTGATTGAATCTCTGTGGCGAAGGCATGGTTCTCTTTGTGACGTACTTTCAGGGGTCTATGCTGGTCTTAGCCGATTTCTGGCTTTCTGTTGGTTGAGTTGAGTGACTATGGAATTGGTGTAGGTGCTTTTGGTGCATCTTGGCCGCTTTCTTGTCCTTCAGGTTGATTATTCTTGGATGTTTAGCCGGCCCTCCATCAGTTTAGGCTGTCTGTGCTTCTAGTTGACAGTTGTAATTACTGTCGTGATTTGGTGAAGCCTTGTTTTCGCATCGTTTGTATTGCTCTTTTCAGGGATATTGGCCGGGTTGGGTATTGATGATTCTTGGTCTGGGTTGGGGGACCTGACCATTTGTATACGCTATGTCGCTTCTTGCGATGAAGACTCTGGCTCGTACTCCGCCAGGTTGTCTGCATTGTGACAAGCAGGTTTCGGGTGTGGTGAAAAGGGTTTCAGCGTCCTATATGCCTTCTCTGTGTAATCTGGGAGACTTGGGGTCCGATCCAGGTCTGGATTCTTTAGTTAACCCTGTATCGGCTACGTTAAAGCTTGCAGTAGATTGTTTGGATTTGGATGGATGTTCCATGTCAGATTTTTCTTTGCCTAAGTTGAGTCCTTTACCTGCTTATCCTTTTGTTTCTACTCCAATGGGACATCTGTGATGTTCCAGGCAGGGTTCTGGTGAGGAATCTCATTTATCTGTGCTATATTCTCCTTTGCGGGAGGATTGTTTGGAGAATGGGTGTCAGGTTTCCTCTTGCTTGGTTGGGGGTTTTAAGAGAGATGGATTTATTAAACCATCCTCTCTTTCTTATGAGGTTAATGCAGTGGAATTGGTATCTTCAGTCTCTGATTCTGTTGATTTGTTGGTCGAAGGGCCTGTTGATTGTGGGAATGGTCTTCCAGTTGATTTATCAGACCCTGTGGGGTTATTATCTATGATTTCTGATGGGGCTGAAACCAGTTCTGATCCATGTCCTGTGGATGTCCTTTCTGACCCGAAAGCCATTTCTAATCCATTGGACTTGCCAGTTATTGGACAAGGCCCTGTGGGCATTGGGAGTAGTTTATTAGCTGGGAATTTACTTTCCTCTCTGAGATTGGGGTCCCATTCGGACTCTTTGGTTAATTTGAAGAACGATTTCAAGGGTGCCAATGTTTGCTATCCATTAGGATCAGATTATCTGGTCGAAAAAAAATATTGTTCATTGGTCTGTCCTAAGGCAGGTGGATTGGATGAAGTCGTTTGTGAAGGATTAAATCCAGATTTGGGACATATTCCTAAGCCAGATGTTATTCAGGGTTCTATTAGATTGCTGGATTCTGATACTGATCAATTGCATGATTCTCTTTCTTTTAGAAAGGGGAATCCTAAGGCTAAAAACCTATTAAGAATATTAGCCCTGTTTTGATGACTCTGGGGGAAGATATCTCTCTAAATGATATTTTTCTTACTAATGCTATGACTTTGGTTGGGAGGTTTGGAAGGCGTAATTTCAATGCTGATTCTCTGCGTAGGTGGGCTGATAGGGCTTGGTCTGATGGCATCAGCACTAGTCCTGAGATTTTCATGCTACCAAGGGGATGGATAGCCTTTAAATTCTCTTCTGGGGCTGATGCTGACAAGATTCTGGCAGGAGTTTGGAGATGGGATAAAGATGGCCTTCTCCTTAAGCGTTGGTCTCCTTTATTTGATCCGAGGAAGGAAAGATATGACAAAGTTCCTATTTGGGTCAAACTTCCAAACTTACCCTTTGAATTTTGGTCCTCTGATTTCTTCAAACTTGTTGGTAATACCTTGGGAACCCATTTGGAAACTGATTTTACTTATTTGACTTCTGGGGTTTGCTGCATGGGCCAGGTTCTTGTCCTGTTAAACTATCATTTGGGCTTACTTGCTGAACTGGTTATTAAAAAGGGTAATATTGATTTTCATCAGCCTCTGGATTACTTGGGTATTCCTTTCAGATGCTATCGTTGTCATGGGCTTGGACATTTGGCAAATGAGTGTTCTCTATCATTTAAAAAATCCCCCAAAGTTTGGAGAGTAAAAAATGGAAGGAATCGGTCCAATGCTATGGCCGGACCATCTGTTTCTGATATTATGGCTGTGACTGTTTCTTTTGAGTCTGACTCATTAGACATTCTTAATGAAGGAATTCAGTCTGATGCAAATATTGGACCGTCTGTTAATAATTTTTTGGATGTGCAATCTGGCTCCATTGATCCTGACTCATTAGCCATCCTTGACCCTTTAGCCAATCTTACTTCGTTTAGCATTTTCAATCCTTTGGATATTTCTGGCAACTTCCAAAATCTATCCTCTTATGCTTCTATCTCCTCACTAAAATATCTGGGGTTTGTTTCTCCATGCAAGGCTTCTCCTGTTGCTAGCAAGGGCTATTTTCTTCGTTCCTGCTCGAAATCAGTTCAGGAGACATTTCGGCCTATTAAGGATAAAACTGGGTATCAGTCAGTAGATAAGGTTCAGATTGGGGATGTTAAAGATCTACAATCTGTGACAAGTTGTGTTGGGGCGCTTAGAGTATCAGCCCTTAACAAGGTTTCCATATGATCCTTTTGACCTTAAATGTTAGGGGTTTGGCTAGTCTTCCCAAGAAACTAGCGGTCCTTAGACTTATTGAACATAATTCAGCTGATGTTATATTTTTACAAGAAACTATGATTGAGGGGTATGCTCTGGTACAGGATTTGGAACATTTGGTTCATGGTTGGCAGTTCATTTCGGTGGATGCCATGGGCAGATCAGGAGGACTTATTTTGGGCTGGAAGTCATGTAACTTTCTTTTTCATAATGCATGGTCAATGAAAGAAGGTTTATGTGCTGTTTTATTTTCATATGATTTACAAAAGGAAATTTCCTTTGTTAATCTTTATGCGCCCTATCTGGACAGGGAATATTTTTGGTCTAACTTGGTCAAGATGGAAGTTTTCTTGTCGCCCATTTTAGTTTTGGGGGGCGATCTTAATTTTCCCTTGGGTCTCTCAAAAATTTGGGGGATCAAAGCTCAGGTTGATCCTTTAACTAACTTTTTTCACAATTTGCTGGATAGCTTGGGGATTGTTGACATTAATCCTCTGGTGTCTTTGCCTACCTGGAGTAATTGCAGAGTTGGTTCTGAGAGTATCTATAAAAGGTTGGATCGTCTATTAGTTTCGGCTGATTTCCTAGATTGTAATTTCCTTCTTAAAAAGTGAATTGGGTGTGGAGGTGTATCTGATCATCAACCTGTCTTTTTACAAATTTATTCTCTATCTCCAATGGCCCATAGTCCTTTCAAGTTTAATGCAGGGTGGTTGGATCATGATGACTTGGTTGATGCATTAAAAGTTTCGTGGGTGCCTTTCGATGCTGAGTCTGCTTTATCTCCTGCGGCTCAATTTAGTGAGAATCTTAAACGAATTAAAACAATCTCTATTAAGTGGTCACTAAATAAAAATGCTCAGAATATTAAAGATTTGGTTGATATTGAATTTGAGTTGAAAAGATTTTATGATAGGCATTTTGGCTTTTCATCTCTGGCTGATAAAGAATTATTGATTGAGATTGAATCACGCAAGAATTCTATATTATTATTTCGGGAAAAGGAGGCTCGCCAGAAAAGCAGGGCGTTATGGTTGATTTGTGGTGATGAAAATACTTCTTTTTTTCACAAATATGTTGTTCATAGGAAATGCCGCAATTCTATTTGGAAACTTCATGATGATTCTGGAAATCTTGTGGAAGGATCCGAGGCTATAGCTGAGGCTGGGATTCATCATTTTGAAAGCCTTTTCAAAGAAGAAGCTGACCTCCATCTTCCAGAGATTGTCCAAAGTGCTGGTTATTTCCCATCTTCTGTTACAGAGGATGAAAATGATGAGCTCATGCAAGCTATAACTATTAAAGATATCAAGCATGTTTTATCCATAAGCAAAAATGATAAGAGTCCTGGACCTGATGGTATTCCTGTTGAGGTGTATAGATGCTTGTTTGAGGTTTTGGGCGAGGATCTTTTAAGAGTCATTGAAGAGTCTCGGATTAGTGGCAAAATTCCAGGTGTTTTTAATTCTACCTTTCTTGCCCTTATTCCTAAGGTCGATAGTCCTTCATCTTTTGAGGACTTTAGACCTATATCTTTATGTAATTTTGTTTACAAAATTATTGGCAAGATTATCTCAATAAGAATCAGAAAGGTTCTAGGTAGATGTATATCTGGGGAACAGTTCGGGTTTTTACCAGGTAGGAAGATTCATGATGCTGTTGGTGTCATTCAAGAAGGTATGCATACTATGCATATCAAATCCTTAAAAGCTGTCATGATTAAGATCGATCTTTCTAAATATTATGATCGAGTTAGCTGGACATATCTCCGGGTTATTCTTGCTAAACTTGGATTCGCAGGAAATTTTATTGCGTGGGTTATGAGCAGTCTATCCTCTGTTTCTTTTTCTGTGCTTATCAATGGTGTTGCCACTAATTTTTTCAAATCTGGTAGGGGGCTCAGACAAGGGTGTCCCTTGGAACCTCTTCTGTTTCTTATTGTGGTAGATGGTCTTGGGAGGGCTATTCTTCATGCCAAACACTGTGAGACTTATCATGGTTTACCTTTTGGCAATGATATAGATTTAACTCATGTTCTATTTGTGGATGATATTGTCATGGTTAATGATGGTTCTGAACAATCTCTTTCCACTCTTTATGAGATATTACTGCATTTCTGTAAGGCATCTGGGATGCAAATTAATGATAATAAATCCTCCCTTTATTTTTCCTGTATGGAAGAATCTGAAGTAATTACTTTACATAATATATTCAGTTTTCCTGTTGACAGAATTGCAAAGGGCATGAAGTATCTCGGGTTTCATCTTAAACCTTGTAGATATCTTATTAAGGATTGGGATTGGTTGATTATTAAAGTTGAACAGAGGATTCAGAATTGGAGTTTCCGATGGCTGTCCAAAGGTGGAAAGCTGACTCTATTAAAAGCTGTTTTAGAGGCTTTACCAGTTTATTGGATGCATTTTTGGGTTCCTATTGGTGTCATAGACAAAATCAGAAAGCTTTGTTTTACTTTTCTCTGGGCTGGTAAACAAAACTCTGCTGGTTATCCTTGGATTTCTTGGAAGATACTTGCTATGCCTAAATCTATGGGTGGTTGGGGTCTTAAGGTTCCGGTTTTATTTGCTAAGGAACTTGCAGCAAAAATGTCTGGAATATCATTCATGGTTCGGGTTTATGGGTTAAGATTGCATATCATAAATACATTTACCCAATGAATATTCTGGAGTGGATTAGATCTATTTCTAAAAAGAAAAAGAATATTTCTATTTGTTGGAAAGCTGTTCTCTGGGCATTTGATCTTATAGGTAATTCTCTTTTCTGGAATATTGGAGCTGGCAGGGATGTCCGTATTGGTTTAGATCCGTGGTCTGGATGTAAATGGAGACGTTCTCTTCCAGCTCCTATGATAGATAGATTACATTTGGCTGGTATTCACTTCATTTCTGATATTGCTATTCCTTGTTTGTCTGGTTTGATGTCTCAAACTTGGCTATCTGCAGACTCTATTGGATTTATTGATCCACTTGAGATTATTGCTTGGAATGGTTATATAGCCATTCTCAAGTCTAGTCATGTTAGACTCTCTCCCGTAGATGACTGCCTTATATGGAATATATCTAAATCTGGCAAATACTCTCCTAAAGAAGGTTATGCTGAGCTCTTGAACAGAGAAGTGGATTCGATTTGGTGGTGGAAGGTCCTTTGGAAGATGAAGTGCGCACTTAAAACTAAAATTATTAGTTGGTTTCTTCTCTCTGGTAAAGCATTGACCTGGGATGTTTTATGTTCTAGGGGTAGAGAAGGCCCTGGTAGGTGCTTTTTGTGCAAGCAGAGCTGTGAATCCAATTTTCATATTGTTGTGGAATGCCCTTTTACTCAATCAGTTTGGTCAATTATTGAGGTTCATTTGAAACTTAATAATTTATGGTATGGAGATTCCTTGTCTGATTGTTTTAAAAACTGGTGCTGTAGTCCAGATGTGGTTTCTTTCAAATCTTTACCTATTATTGTACTTTGGTTTATCTGGAAAGCAAGAAATAGGTTTTGTTTTGAGGATCTTGTCACTACTCCTGCACAAATATCAAGTTCCAGTTTAGGTATGATAAAGAACTTTCCACAGATTTTATCTGCGGTGTCTATCAGATCTATTTTTGTGGAATCCATTGATCAATCGTATGCATGGGGATACTTTGATGGGTCTGCAGCTGGGGACCCAATGATTTGTGGGGCTGGTGGTATAGTGTTCATATCTGATATCCATTATGTTACTTTCAAAGCTAGATTAGGCTTGGGTACTAATAATTATGCAGAATTATGTGCACTCAAGCTTCTGCTTAGGCTGACTAGGCAACATAACTTGGATAAAATTCAAGTATTTGGGGATTCTCAGTTAGTCATAAACTGGGCAACAGGTAAATATCGACTACTAAATACTGAATTAGCCATGATTCTTCAAGATGTTCATTGTTTAGCTGATTGTCTGGATTATGTGTCTTTCAAACACATTTATAGGGAATGAAATTTCAAAGCAGATAGTTTGGCTAAAGCAGGTGGCAGCATTCTCGAAGGATCTTGGATTATATGTGAACAGAGAGGTACTTCATTGGTGGAAACTTTTCAGGTTTTCTAAGCAGGTTATGTGAGCATTTTTTTCCTGCAGGTGTAGGCTTAATGTTTTTCTTTATGATCTACCTGCTAGATTGGAGGCTTTCTACTTGGGCATATCTAGATTTTTTGATGGATTTCATGATGGACTATGATTTATGGATTTTATGATGGATTTCTTGCTGGACTATGATGGATCTCATGATGGACTATGATGGATATTCTGGATATATGATGCTACGGCTGATTTATGTTTCATTGGTGATTTTAAGCATATTTCCGAGAGCATGACCTGCAGGCTGTATAGGACTCATTTTATTTGATGAATTGGATATGAAAATACTTCATTGGATGGCTTGGAAGCCATATTTTATTGCTGCTGTGTTTTTTTCCAGCATATATTACAATACTTTATGCCTACAGAGTCTATTAGCCAGCTAGTGATGCTCTGGGTTATAATGCTTGTGATCACCTTCTATATTTTTTCACATATCTGACCTGATTTATCAGGAATGATGAAAAAAAGTCTGCTACGATCAAACTTGATGATTATTGATGAACAGTAATGCCCTTTTTTTTTGGAGGTATTTTCTGATGTAATAACAACTTTAAACAGTTGGTTTTTTTCTGACCTGTTAAGGATATTGTGTACTCCTCTTGAGGCAAATATCAATGTAATGACAACTTTTAGTTGGCTATTTTTTGTACAATGGACCTATTGGACCATCTACTGAAAGTGAATAATATATTTACGAATTTTTTCTTTGGAAAAAAAAAGAACGTGTAATATAAATCTTGTTTAAAACTTGGGAGATTGGGAAAGCGCCGTAATACAAAAAAAATTAAAAAAGATCACATCGATCATGTCAAATTTTTGTTTCTACAATTAAAGACTGGCTGCTCAAAATCACCAAATCCAAAGAAAGCATATGCTTAATTGGAATTTATTTGGTGGCTTGGTGTTTCCCATGTGGAAGCCAAGAGAAATGTTTAGTTAGTTCAAAATTTGACGTCAAGTCTTCAGTTGGTCAATCCTTAATAAGATCTGGTCACTTGAGTTTACTTATTTAGATAAGCATATTTACTTGATGTAACTTGGTTGTTTAAAGAGGTTAAGATATAAACTTTCGTGATGAAAATCTATAAATGTTATATAGTATGTGTTTAGCTTTACGATGACATGTGGTGTCAAGATTTAATATAAAAGGATATATGAATAGCTTATCTTTCGTGTGAAGATTATTCCTTCATGTTGCGAAAACTATCATTTTAGATATTGTATTGACTTAGTCAAGGAAACAAGATTATGATTTTTAAGTAGTTAAATATATTATTGATTAAATTATTGGGATTACTCAGGGTTGGCGATGTATGCTTGCTTTAGAAGATCATAGTTAGTTTTATACTTCTTTTATAATTAAGTCTCCTTTATGTTTAACACAGAATTCGCAGAATTCGTTGAGATATATTAAGTTTCTTTTATGTTTAACAAAGAATGCATTAAGATATAAGCATTTAGCTAACAATAGTAAGAGATGGATGAGTAAATAGTATTAATTTTCCAATGTATCTCGATAGTATTAATAACCCATGTATTCAAGAATTTAGTTAGTATCCAAATAAAAATATATAAATGTAATATTAATCCTCAGCATTAATAAGAAAATTATGTAAGTGTGAAATATTAATCCTTAACATCCCGGAAGAATATAAATATTATATTTAATTAAGTATATTGTTTAAATTTAATAAAATTTGTAGGATATCGAATCAAGTTTGAATTTATTTAATTGAGCATAAGATAGAACAACTACGTTAAATGAAGAAATTGTGCATAGAAGAGTGAAGGAAAAGAAATAACTAAACTTAGGGAAGTCGAAACAAGTGTAGAGAGTGCATTAATGGCACTAGATACTCCCTAAAAATTAGGGATTTTGATAACTGCTAAAATTCCAAAAATGAATTAGATGTTGGTAAAAGACCTAAGAAAAATTAATATAAAAATGCATATGTCGGAGGCAGAACGCTGCCTAGTATGCAAGGAGGAAGAATATTGCGGTATGAGCACTATAGTGCTAGGATATAGATTCTTACTGCCTAGTATACTAGGAGGAAGAATATTGCGGTATGAGCACTATAGTGCTAGGATATAGATTCTTACTGAGTTTGAGACTAAGGTTGGTTGTCTTAACTCTGGATATGCAGAGTTTGGATCGAGGGTGATTAGAGAGGATATTCTCTTAATCCACAGTTGGGTGGAATGCGGCAAATCCTTAGGCAGTCAACGAGTTGGGTGGAATGTGGCAAATCCTTAGGTAGTCAACTATAACATTAATGTGTAGAAAAAAAATAATTAGTGTCTAAGATTTTTAATGAAAAGATGGTTATTACAATATATCTTAATGAAAATATTGTAAGATACTATTGCTATTTTAACTGAATTATCAACCTCTTGATGCTAATGAATTTCAAATAATTTTAATAGTATTTGAACCTTGATGTTTATGACTCTGAGTAATAACATTTTCTAATGGAGGAGGACTATCTCTTTGTAAATAATGCTTTTATTATCACTAGCAGGTTAGGGTTTGTAGTTAATATGGAAACTTAGATGTATGTAAATTTGTATTTACCTTGGGAAGTTTATGACTCCGAGTAATAACATTTTCTTATGGAGGGGGACTATTTGTTTGTAAATAATGTTTTTACTATCACTAGCAGGTTAGGGTTTGTAGTTAATATGGAAACTTAGATATATGTAAATTTGTATTTACATTCAAAAGTATGTTTTATTTAAACTTTACATATTTAAACGGGTTAAACCCTATAAAAATAAACATAGACCAACTTTGGTTTATGCTAAAAATATATATATATAGGAAAATTGATTCGGTAAATAGCTACAGAACACAGTAGGGTTTGTTTTGTACAAACTTTTATAAAATCCCATAACAGATTCGTAGTAGATGATAAATACTCTGTAAATACACATCTCGACTTGCATAAAATTTCCAGAAAGACCACCCATAAAAACGATTTCCTGATCTAATATCTCTCTAAAGAGTTACAAAATTAAAACATATAGATTATGTTGCAAAAGAACTAGGAAATCGAGATCTTCAGAGTAAATACCAATCTGACGAATACAAATCCCAGGAATAATAAACATGACTAAGAGATCTAAATTGGTACAATTAAATTACCCTTAATGTTCCTGGAGGAGAACATTTTCGCAAAACCTAGTTACCATATTTATAATTTTTTTCCAGGCTACACTTAATCATTACAGAGCGACCCTTTCCTCTGTTACTGAAATACTGAAGAGGTAGGAGTTAGGAATACAAAATAACTATCATATTAGTCATGGAATACCAACAGCTCGAAAACACTAAGCCCATCCTTAAACCCATTACTATCAAAATTGTGTAGCTATGAATAAATTGAAATATCTCTAAAAAAACATGTGAAATACCTTGGAGTATGTATAAGTCCAAAAGCATGGATTATCGCAAGTAGTTATAGAGTAAGAAACATATTATCATTAAATCTTTTTCAAAAGGATTCAGTGACAAACAAAACCTTACACAGACCTGATACTTTTGTTTCTATTTTGTTTTACATTTACAATGACTTAACCACATCCAGCTAAGCATGAATGGTTAAACCCCAATTTTTAAAGTATGCAACATATTTTTCATACAGTTCAGGGTTAAAACCAACTCACGACCGAACCCTAACTTTCTTATTGAAAAACAATACTTTTATCTTGAAAACAAACAATAGACATTGGTAAAAATTTCACAGCCTTTAAACATAAGAAAATAGACTTGTATCATAACTTGGTGTTCAAGCTAAAGCTTACAAGCATATATTATCTCTTTACACAAGGGTTTTCACTTGATTGCATCAAAATAGACCACGCTTCGCAGCTATATGGTGACTCTAGAAACTTAAACCAGCAAAGTTTTATGATTCCAGTTAGAGACACTAACTAAGGGTTCATTTATTAAATACTGTATAGAACAATTGTTTTAGCATAGACTGAAGGTCAATCTTGAAACACAGACTATAAATTTACCAAGGTTCGAGGACCTATAATTCCCTTTAGACTGGGGATTACCATCCTTACTAGGCTTAAACAAAAGATAGATAAAACCCCTACCATGTTTTTCAAGAGTAATAAACTGCATATTGACTCACAAAAGAATCAACTTCCACGCAGGGGTAGTACCCGAAAACCAATCATAAAGGACATCCACCAAGAGAGGAATACTTTAGTTAGGAAAGATACCACTTACTAGGGTTTTGGGGAACATTCAGCGACAAAGGTTCCAATATATGGCACCTGCACAAACAAGTGAATCTCATGAGAAACCAGGCTATGAATTCCGTAAAATCTATTACGTTAGCCAATGGAAGAAACTAGGTTTGGACTTCCCAGGAGAAAAGTTGAGACCCTTTTTGCTGAAATAACTTCCCACTCTGGTTTCACCATGATGTAAGAACCCTAACAGACCGTCAACCTTTCTTTGTCACTGTTTAGAAATTGAAAGATTCTAGAATGGAGGATTTCAATGGGCCACCTGCTACCATCAAGGTGAGCCCAAAAACCCTCCTAGCTGGAAAATACTTGATAGAGGAAACACACTCCAAATATTAAACCAGAGAGGTGAAACATCAAATATTTACAAAGAATCCAAGCCTTTGTTTTTCAAGGTTCTCACACAGTTATTACTTGAGTACTGGAACCCACCTTTTTGTACCACTATTGGCCATAATACTTAATTACATCCAGTACTGGGTTACCATTGTCAAAAGGGACAGTTGTTTAAAGTGTTGATGCTTAATGAACTTGGGGCTACCATGTGGCAAAATTTGGTTTAACTTGTTTCCATTACCTTCCTTGCCCTTATTTAACACATATCCAGTTAGCAAGATAGCCTTTTTTTTGTTGGCAAAGTGGTGGAACCCCCCTGACACTATCCGCCATAATACTTAATTACATCCGGGATACCATTGTCAAAAGGGACAATTGTTTAAAGTGTTGATGCTTAATGAACTTGGGGCTACCATGTGGCAAACTTTGGTTTAACTTGTTTCCATTACGTTCCTTGCCCTTATTTAAGTCATATCCAGTTAGCACGATAGCGTTTTTTTTTGTTGGCAAAGTGGTGGAACCCCCCTGACTAGCAGGGTTGCCATTGGTTGAGTGGCCATGAACCAGGGGCATCTAAGCCATCAAAATCACCCAGGGATTGCACCCGGCCTAGACCGACGGATTTTAGGTATCCGACGATATTAAAACTGGTGACCTTCCAGCTTAGGGGGCGTCTTAACCATACCCTGCCACCAACTATTCTACATCTAGAGGATCAGTTAGCAGGATAGCATTACAAACAATTAAATGATTTAAAACATTACTCCCCTTACCTTAGCTTAATTACAATGTTGGCTCCATGAGAATTCATATAGCACCTTATTTAAATCATATCCAGTTAGCAGGATAGTGTTATAAACAATTAAATGATTTAAAACATTACTCCCCCTTACCTTAGGTTAATTACAATGTTGGCTCCATGAGTATTCATATAGCACCACCTAGTAGAAATAAAAGTAATTTGAGTTAGTCAAATACTAAGTAAGTCGAACTCTCCTTGGTGAAGCTTCACCTTTTTGGTTTGGATCTTTATAATTGAACGAATTATTACTATATTATAGATATATGCTTAAGATATAATTTATAGATGTGAATCATTAAAAAAAAATTATGCACTTTAACTGTTAAGGGTTTATAGGAATAAATGCACCTTCAGGATACGGTGTTAGACTAAGAGTTATTTTACATATAGTATGAGAGCAACAGGTTAAGCATTGTTGCCTATGGGAAACACCAATTTTCTTGCACACTTTGAACATTATTTGAACTAGTAAAAAAAATTATGTTTGTCTATTTGGATGTATTAAATTTTTAGGAATGAACTTTGGCTACAAACAATGAGAGAGCATCTAAAGGGAATGCCACTCCAACGGGAATGATGACACCAATGATGTATCACCTCCTGAAGAAGGTCATTCTGAATCTATCCAAGTGCTAAAGACCATGCAACATTTAATTGTTGAAATAAATAGATTTAAGGAAAATAATGAGCAGTTGAAGAAATCTCTCGAGAAACAACAAGAAATCAACGAAATATTAGTGCAAAGTTTGCATGAAAGGAACAATGAAAATGAACAATGAATTGAGGTTAAAGAGGATTGGGAATTGGACGAAAATTATTAAAGGAAGGATAGTTCCTCTAACAACACTCAAAGATGAGAAAACCAAATAAAATCCACTCGAAAAAGAAAAGTTGGCCATTTAGAACGAGAATTCAAAAAAATCAAACCAACCGAGAATCTACCACCGGAGAAAAGGAAGAAGCTTGTTTGTTGAACATTAAAAATTATTTTCAAATCTATAACTACTCCAACAACATGAAGGTACGGGTGACCATTTACTAACCTGAAGGGAAAGGCTTGCATTTGGTGGCAATATCTAAAAATTTCGAGTGGGTTAAAAGAAAAGAACCTGCTATGGTCGAAAGTGAAGAAACTCTTTAAGAAACAATAAGTGTCAAAAAGTTATTATGAAAGAAAAACAAAGGAGTTTTATGAATTAAAACTCAGCCAAATGACCATGGAAGACCATATCAATAAGTTTTTAGATCTACTACGGTTTGTACCTTATATTAAAAAAGAGTTGACGAAAGTTAAGCAGTTCCTAAGTTGTTTACAATAGTCCTACAAAGACCATATAGAAGTCGACAACCCAAAGAGCTTAGACCAAGTTCTAAGGAAGGAAATATTGTGCTTTGAATAATATATTCAAAGGGATGATACCCCTAAAGCATGGAAGGGTAAAAATAAAGAAAAATACAACTAGCATAAAAAGGGCTTTAGGCCACCACCCTTTAGAAATATGTAAATAAATCCAGAGATAAAACCTTACAACAGAACAGTTCCTGTAAAAAGGCAAGAAGCATGTCATCTTTGGACAAAAGGGTCTATTGGAACCCCTAAGGAACCACTAACATGTTGGGAGCGTGGAGAACCTGATCTACGATGGAACTTCCCATGCTTCAATAAATCAAATATGTTTATTCATAAACTTTAGGAATATTCTAGCGTTTGAGAAATTGGTAAAAGTTTCCATAGAATTAATGTATCCATGGAAAATCGACATGAAGATCACCAATTTACAATTGTGGAAATTGAAGGTACAATTTCTAAGCAAACACTTTCTATACTAATTGATCGAGGTGCTATTTGGGTTACAATACTCCCAAAATGATGGAAAATTGTGAGCTCACCAAGGTAAGGAATTCCAAACCATGTTTAGTTCAATTAGATGCAGGAGCTAAGAAAAGGTAATTGATTACATTCTTGATTATGAAATTAAAATACAAGATCATAAGACAAAAATCAATCTGAATATTTTTCCATTAGGATCATACGGGATGATAATTGGTAAGGACTGGTTGGAAAAATATAAAGTCATACTAAATTGTTTTGATATTACCTTTACATACCTTGTCGAAGATAAAGTTGTTAGGACTATAAAGGGTATACACAAACTATGAGAAAAATTTATGCTATGCAACTGAAAAGATGGTGAGGAAAAGATCCAAAATTTATGTTATTCCGGTCAGAGACCTACTCCTGAATGAGGAGAAAACCAACATAGGTGATCATCCTTTTTAGGTGAATTTTTAGATTTATTTCCATAGGAGATACTAGGACTACCCCCTCAATGATAAATAGATTTTTGCATTGAAATTATATGTGGATATTCAGCGGTATGTAAGATACCATATCATATAAGCATCCTAGGCCTAACTGAATTAAAATTTCAGTTAGAAGAACTAATGGATAAAGGTTATATCAGTCCTAGTATGTCATCCTCGGGAGTACCAATTCTATTTGTTAAGAAAAAAGATGGAACTCTATGACTTTGTATAGATTATAGGTAGCTAAACAAAGTAACAATTAAAAATAAATATGTGTTAGCATGAATCATTGACTTGTTCGATCACGTAGGGGGGGATAAGATCTTCTCAAAACTATATTTGTGATCTGGCTACTGGTAGATAAAAATTAAAGAAGAATACATTAACAAAACAACTTTTAGGGTCTATTATGATCACTACGAATTCATATTAATCCCTTTCCGTTTAACCAATTCCCCTGCTACATTCATGTTCCTAATGAATAGTATCTTTCACAAGTATCTACACTAGCTTGTGTTAATTTTTGTCAATGATGTCTTAATATACTCCAAGTCATAGGAAGAACACCAACAACATTTAAGAATTGTGTTATAAACTCTAATATATCATCATCTTTACGTGAATTTGAGAAGTGTGAATTCTTTAAAAAAGAAATATAGTATCCAGGTCATGTTATCTCTGAAAAAGGAATCACGGTGGATTTACAGAAAATAAAGGTTATATTGAAATGGCAAGTTCCTAAAGATGTAGCTGACATACGATCCTTCATGGGACTCACTTGTTATTACCGAATATTTATCGAAGGATTCTCAAAGATAAACTATCCCATTACTTCGATATAAACTAATGAAGTGAAGTTCATATGGTCCCCAAAGTGCTAGGAAATCTTTGAAAATATAAAAAAAAATGTTAACCACAACCCAAATAATTAAGGTAGATCAGCCTGATAAAGACTATGCAGTTTGTATAGACGTGAGTAAACAAGGACTGTAATGGGTGTTGTTGCAAGAAGGGAACATAGTATGCTATGAATCCTAAAAGTTGAAAGAACATGAATGTAACTACCTAGTTCATGAATTGGAATTAAAATTAGTAGTTCATGCTTTAAAAATGTGGTTTCACTATCTTTTAGGAAACAAATTAATGTTATTAATGGATAGTACTTGTGTAAAGAATTTATTCACGCAGCCCGTACTTAAGGGTAACAAAAAGAAGGTGGTTGAAGCACTCACCTAAAAAACTCATGAAATATATGAGATAACTATTAGTGAACCATATAGTGATATCATGAGAAAAATTAAAAAAAACAAGTGTACACAATGTTGAATATATGAATTTACAAAATAATTTGCTAAAGGATTGTTGACATAGATCTATCGACAAGGGTTCACACTCTATTGACACCCCTATACACTGCGATATCCTTGAGCACCATCCCAGATAGTTTTTACATTGTCCAATATCACCTACGAAGAAAACGAAGTCTTACCCGAGATGTTCAAAGGAGAGATGCAGGAACCACGTTTGCGCAGTAAGGAGGAGGATCTACGCATCTAATGTTTACTAATATCTTACTCTCATGATATTAACAAGAGATTCAGGAAGGGGTTTTATAATCATTTATCCATCGATAACCATTCATATTATATCGACCATTATATTTACTCATAAAGAGATTGACAAACATGACATCATTTTGTATGCAGAGGCATCACATCATTCAATAACATAAACCATATTGCATCAATTACTCATCCAGATCGTACTAGTAAAATAGTAAAATTGGAAAACATAACATGATAGATCAGGACATAGTGGTTCCAACATCATTGCACATGTCATATTACTTATGCACCTCAAAACATGTTTCTGAAATACATTCTCAGAGTTGCAACAAAGAAAAAACACACAGATCAGTATTCTACAGATCTCAAAAATATCATCACACATACAATTATCCTTCTCCATATGCTTATCTTCTTAGTACATTCCTAATTATATATATAGGCTTGCGCCTTTACAAAATGGTCCACATTACCCGACTCTGTAACTGACTTTGACCAAAAACTACAAAGTTATGACCAAAAGGTACAAAATGTATGACCAAACCGACTCTTTGTTGACTTCTCCTCCTTGCACACTATCCTTTGTCTTGCACACCATCCTTCAACTTGCGCACTTTGCACATAAAAACCACCAACCAACAGGACACCAACACAAAATTGTGAATCTTCCTCGAGCCACGTCAATCGGATATTATAAACTCATTGATCTTTATCTAAAAATATATGTACTATTGTTTAAGTTCATCTATTGCATCTTTTTCCTTTTCCCTGATTTTCATGCATTCTTTTTCCTCCTTTTTAGATGGATTCTCAACAAGTTTGGAAGTCACTTCCTTTTGAATATCCTACACAACTTGAATCACATTCACTTCTTTAAGTTCCAACTTCTCACCAACGTCCGGGAACTCATCTCGTGAGTGGTGCAATGCTAATGATGCTCTCTTGACTTGGTTGCTCGTTTCTGCAATGCTTTTAATTTCGATTACTTAGTTAATTTCATGATGGGGGGAATCCCTTTGAGTGACACCCTCATCACTATTAATTATGCCTCAACTTCATGCAACTGCATGCTTAACTTCTGCAACTGCTCATGTTGAACCAGGTTGCCCCAAAATTGCGTGGTTTCATTTGTGATTATCTTGGGTACCTTCTCGGTTTCTTCCAGCTACATTTCCACATCCTCTATCATTTTATAATGCACTGTAACTTGTTCTAGTGGTGTTCCTGGGATTTCTCATGCATGCGACTCTTCATTGTTCTTCGTAGATATGCAGTAAATTGGCCTAGTTGCATAACCTTAGCTTCTACGAATATCGTGTCTGTAATGTAGGGAATTTCTTGACATGCAAATGTGATAGCTCTTTCTAACTGCACCTTGTCATCCTATATCTATGCTTTCTCCATAATTACTATGACTTGTGCCTTCTGAAAGTGCTCCATCGCTTTCTTTTCTAATGCTTCTTGCTCCCGTGACTTCAGTAAGTGGTCGCCAATGATTTGTTCTCTCTTGGCTAGCTCCTGGATTTCCATCTTTTGCAACTGCACCCAAGTGTGGGCTAGTAATTCATTAACATCCAATGCAATTGTATCAAAATGATGAACTTATTCATTAACATCCTTACTGATGGTCTCCAATACTTATAGCAGAATCCATACTATCCGGACCTACTTACCTATGCTTAACTCTCCAGTTCTATGCAATACATTGGCTTCTAGTACCTTTTCCAAAATAACATTAATAAATGATTGTAGTTGATTCCTTACCTCATAAAATCCTTGTTTGAGTGTTATTTTACCTATGGCTCGCTCGCAGTGGGAACCATTATGATCCTAGTAAGAATGCGATTCACTAGGTCCCCTATCATGGTCAAGGTGCTGCTAGGTTCGTCGTGCTCGAACCTCCACTTCATTCTCCCTTCTTTGAATTGTCACTCCAATATAGATTTCGTCAGATTCTTTGATGAATGCGCTTATGCTTCTTCTTTTATTTCTTGTGCTTGCATTTGATCGACCAGGGCATCAGGTGGAGGACTTACCGCTGTTTCCAATAACTCTTCACTGCTGATTGACATTATCCAATTATGAGGAAAATCATCAACCAACATGTCAAGCTCCTTATTCGTCAACTTATACTCAATAGTCAGCCACTACTTGTCCTTGTCTCTTTGTGCTTTGATATGAATGGTTTGCGGTCCCATCAAAAACCTTGTGACCCATTGATATGTTTTTGATGCCTCTTCAAATAGGCACAGAACCTTTTTTTTCTGTAATCTATAGTGCATCCAAATACATCCAAAAGTGTATTGCACAGTCAACCAACCACACCCTCTTATTAATATACCACAATTTTTTCATATCTTGCTCCCTTGCATGTCCAAGCGAATTCAACCTCCATGCCTTGACACTCATGGGGATCTAACCATCCAACCAATGTAATTAGTATCAACAACCAAGAGTAAGTGAATGGTTTCTTACTGTAATGTCCCCAACCCTCCGACTGGCAAAGAGGATGCTACTATACATCAATCATTCGGGGATCTAGCCCCATGAACACGAACATACATCTACATATAATGCTGAAGCATGATACTTTAAAACATAAAACATTTTATGAAGTAGAACCATTCATTATACACAATGTAAGAAAAACATATCAATCAACACTTCATGCATATACCGATCAACATTTAACATGTATATCAGCATTCATTAATAGTAAATATGATTGCAGACACAAGTTAGGTAAGGATACTTATCTTATAAAGAGCTTGTTCCGCAACCAGCTACGTCGCTACAATGTTCCACCCAACTGTAGGCTCACATGCTCTTTAATCTCTCAGCAGCGCTGCCATCCCTGCACCGGACATGATTCTCCAAGGAATAAGAAACTAAATAGACTTACACATAGCCATGGATAAAAACACCACAAGGGTACATAGTTCAAGAAAGCCAACACAGTTGGGTTTATCAGGCGAACAATAGATCAGCCAAGCCAATGAAGTTGGGTTTATCAGGTGAACAACAGATCAGCCAAGCCAACAAAGTTGGGTTTATCAGGCCATCCAGGAGCCGGGAAAGGCTAATGCTAAGTTGGTGAGCTCATTGAAGAGCTACAGACACCAACACCAGAACCAGTCTGGCTTCTAGAACACCCACACACACCCAACATAAGGAAATCAACCCTTTCTCTGCAACGCAGTCCCTCGGACCTTGATCTCCCTTCCAGTGCTATTCATGATTTGTGGAGAATGAAACCAGTTCAGTAGCTCTATCTATGTGGTTCTCATTCCACTAGGTTTCTAAAGAAACTCAGGCCCTCATTCATGACTCCAATGCATTCCGAGGAAAAAACCACTACATGCAAGCAGCCAAACAACTATTCAAGATTTTACAGGGAAAAAACACTGTCAATCCATTGTGGCAAATAGCATCCCACAAAAACTATGAACCCACATGCATTCCTCAAGGAAATCACTAGAGAAATTACACAGATAGCAATGGGAAAGGAAAACGATTCTCAGTCTGTGCATGAGGGGGGAAAATACACAGCCAAAATGAAATGTGGATGAAACCACCGAACACACAACACAGGGACTTACAACACTTGGTTGATCCTCAATACAATCGTTGTAGAACTTGCAAAAGCATAGGAGTGGGAGAAATAACATACTACCACTCTATACAGGAAAGATAAAATGCAACCCGTCGAACTATCCATGAAAAATCATAGCCTCAAACTAATGATGGACATAACACCACCATACGCAGTCTGAAATTGATGGGAAAAAGATACAAAACTCTGCATGAACAGAGGAAAAACATTTTTTTGGATTCCCCAACAATGAATTGTGAATTCCTTTAATTCCATTCAGCGTGATGGAATATGGATAGACTCGCGATCTCCCTAGTGGGAAGACCATCCGCTACCCAAAAGGCACGTCGTGGAGAGTGAGTGCAAGCGTGAGTGTAGGAGTGGTCTTTTTGCTAGCAAATTGTTGTCCCCACTAACAATAGAAAACTAAGGTGGTGGTGAGAAAAAGAGAGGGGTGGCACATGGCTCTTCCACCATGACTCAATGTTCAACATTCCCCTTCCTTATCCTTTGGAAATCATGCCCCTTCTCAATTTAGTTTCCGTGAACATAGCTGGTTGGGTTGTTTAATTAAAAATGCATGTTTACATGATTCCACAATTGAATATATGTTGTATGTCCCAATATACAATCAATGACCATTCCAAATCAGAAACACAACTTAACCAAATCTATGGTGGGGCCTTGGCCTTTAGCTCTGCACCAATATTATTTATAATATATGCAAGTGGGGTTAAAACCAAGGTATTACATTCCCCTCCCCCTTCAATAGCAATGTCCTCAGTGCTTTACAAAATTTGAAAAAAAGTGCTACATTGGTACCGCCTCAATGTTCCACATGATTGAACAAAAATGGATGTGCCAATCGCATGGCATCCTCCAACTCCCACATAGCCTCTTCAGGTCCATAGTGCTCCCATTGCACCTTTAGGTGCCCTATGGATAAGTTCCGGAGCATTGTGATCTTCGTGTCGAGGATGCGCATTGGCTCGATTCGGAACTCTCCCTTGGGTTCCACATGAATCACATCCCAATTTATCACATGGTTAGGATCATGTACATATTTCTTAAGCAAAGAAACATGAAAAACATTATGAGCTCTAGTACTAGCAGGCAATGCAGGTCTATATGCAACAGGCCCTATTCTTTCAAGCACTTAAAATGACCCACAATATCTAGGTGACATCTTGGCACAACTTCCAAGCTTCAAGGAAATATTCTTTGCTTTCACCCTGAGGTAAACATGATCCCCAACACTGAATTCTTTGTTCATCCTATGCTTATCTGCATAGATTTTCTATCTGTCCTCTGCTGCTTTCAGATTCTGCGCAATATTTACAACCTCTTGCTCCATTTCTTTAAGCAATTCTTGTCCAAGCACAACTCTATTCACCGGGTTGTCCCATATCACTGGTGTCCTCCACCGTCTTCCATACAAATCTTCATATGAACTCATCCCCAAGGATGCCTGTTGCCAATTGTTGTAAGCAAACTCTACCAAGTGTAAGTAATCTTCCCACTTGGTTGTTTTGTCCATCACATACATGCGAAGCATAACTTCAAGCACCTGATTAACTCTTTTTGTTTGTCCATCTCTCTGAGGATGGTATGCAGTGCCAAATTTTAACTTTGTTCCCAAATCTGCAAACAACCCCTTCCAAAAATTGGAAGTGAACTTGACATCTTTGTCAGAAATTATTGCCTTCGGCAATCCATGCAATTTGAAAATATCCTTCATGAAAATATTTGCAATGTCATCAGTCTTATGCGTAGAATTCACTGGTATAAAATGTGTTTCTTTTGTCAACTTGTCTACCACAACCATGATAGAATCATGTTGTCTCCAAGTCATCGGCAATCCTGTAATAAAATCCATGGAAATAACTTCCCATTTCCATTCCGGAACTAGAAAAGGTTGCAACAAACCTGCTGGATGTTGATGCTCAACCTTTACCTATTGACATTTCATGCACCTTGAAATGTATTCAGCCATGTCCTTTTTCATACCTGGCCAAAAGTACTCCCTTCTAGCTATAGCAATTGTCTTCTGATATCCTGGTTGACCAGAATATGGAGGTTGATGGATTTCATCCATAACAACTCTCCTCAAATCTGCTACATTCAAAATATAAATTCTTCCTTTATAAGTAAGAAGTCCATCTTCTTCAAATTTATATTCTTCATACTTCTTCTCAAGACTTTGTTGCTGCAATTTGTCTTTTACCTGTTCATACAATTAATCTCCGGCAACATGATTACCAATCTACTGCCTCAAGTCTGATTGGAAAATACTAAGAGATGCCACATGCATTTCCTGTACCTTCCAGCTGAGTGCATCAACTACCTTTTTTTCTTTTCCTTTTGTGTGCTTGATTTCAAAATCAAACTCACATAAAAATTCCAGCCATCTTGCTTGCTTAGCATTCAGAGTAGGTTGATCAAAGAAATACTTCAGTCTATAGTTATATGTTCTGAGCTCAAATCTTCTGCCCATCAAGTAATGTCTCCACATATTGAGAGCATGTACTATGGCTGCAAGCTCTAGATCATGAGTGGCATAGTTCTTCTCGTGCTCCGTCAACTTTCTTGACTCATAACATATCACGTGGTTGTCCTTCATAAGGACTCCTCCAAGCCCTTGTTTGCATGCATTGGTACATACCACAAAATCTTTCTCTAGGTCTGCAACCTTCAATACCGGTGCAATGGTGAGAACATTCTTCAACCTCTAGAATCTTTCTTCACACTTCAAAGTCCATTCGAACTTTACTCCCTTATTTTGCAAAGAAGTGATGGCATGTGAAACCTTGGAAAACCCTTCAATGAATCTCCTGTAGTATCCTGCAAGTCCCATAAAATATCTTACATCTATCACATTTCTTAGAGTAGGCCAATTCATAATGGCTTCAATCCTTTCAGGGTCTACTAGTATACCCTCTTCTGAGATAATGTGACCCAAATACTGAATTCTATCCCTGTAGAAGTCACACTTGCTCAACTTTACATACAACTGATGTTCCCAGAGCACTTGCAATGTCAATCTCAAATGCTCTTCATGCTCTTCCTCATTCTTAGAATAAACAAGAATGTCATCAAGGAAACCAAGAACAAACTTGTCCAAATACTTACTGAAGACACCGTTCATAAGGCACATAAATGTAGCTGGCGCATTTGTGAGACCAAATGGTACCACTACAAACTCATATTACCCATACCTTGTCCTGAGGGATGTCTTATGAATGTATTCATCCTTGATTCTCACCTAATGGTAACCAGACCTCAATTCAATATTGGAAAATACCTTTCCTCCTCTCATTTGATCAAAGAGGTCATCAATCCTAGGAAAATGATATTTATTCTTCACAGTAACCTTGTTCAACTGTCTCTAATCAATACATAACCTGAGTGTGCCATCTTTATTTTTCACAAATAGAATCGGTGCTCCCCAAGGAGACACACTTGGTCAGATATACTTCTTTTCCAACAACTTTTGCAGTTGCATCTTCAATTCTAGCATCTCTGGTGTACTCATCCTGTAGGGTGTCTTGGACACTGGTGCTACTCCTGGCACAAGTTCAATGGTGAAATCAATGTCCCTCTGCAGAGGAAGCCCTAGAATCTCATTAGGAAACACATCCTTGAATTCCTGTAACACCTGATAGTCTTACAACCTAGGAGTTTCATCTCATGTTGGTTCCAGAATATGAGCTGCATACAGTTCGTAGCCTTTCCTACAGAACTTCTTCAACTGCATTGCTAAAACTTGCCTTACTAAAATTACCTTTGGAATACCCTTCACAACTATTGGGTTTCCTTCTTCATATGTGCATTCAAAAGTCTTGTTATAGTAGTCAAGATTCACTCTGTGAGCTTCTAACCAATCCATTCCAATGAGAAATTCATAGGAACCAAGCGGTAGAACATTCAAATCTACACAAGTGATCAATCCATTCATAACCAATGGACATTTCTCTACCAATTCACTGACTTTTCTCTTAGTCCCAGTGGCTAGTTGAACTAACCAAGATTTTCTATGCTTTACCTTCTTAAAAGCACAACTCTCCACTACCCTAGGAGTGATATAACTATGAGTAGAACCAGGGTCCATCAAACTAGAAACAAATTGTTCAACAATCTTACCTGCAACTTCAACCACAGTTTACTGATGATCTTCCTGGTGGTCCTCCAGTGCTACATAAATTTTAGGGACTACTCTTGCTACTTGACCCACTGTTTCTACTTCCTGAATGTTTAAGCTTGTCTTGCACTTTCATTCTCAAGTGGACAATATCTACGCAAGTGAGGTCCTTCACATGTCCAACATTTGAGTGGACCTTTATTCGGATGTGGCTCTTTAGGATTTCCACTTGTCACTCCAACTGGATTACTCGCAGCTTGGGATGGCTGCTTCTACTGATTCTTGAATCTATAAGGTTTGAAACCTTTCTTTCTTTGGTTAAACTTTTCACTCTTCTTGTCCTTCCATGCCTTATGGTAATTAGGTTTACCTTTTCTTTGCTCATAGCAATATTTAGCCTTTCTTATTACTTCTTCGAGAGTTCTCAGCTCATAGAACTCAATTATATCTTTGTAGGCTTGAGGAAATCCACTTAGAAACTGCTGGATCTTCACTTTTTCATCTCTGATGTACTGGACATACGTCAACAATTCCAACAATTTATTTGCATAATCATCCATGGTTTGTTGTCCCAATCTCAGCTCATGGAACTCCTTGATCTTGTCTTCATAATACCTGTCAGAAAGGTATTTCTACTTAAAATACTTCTTGAACTATTTCCACTTCAGTTTCCTTTCATTGATCTTCTTTACCTACTTGAAGTGTTCCCACCAAATGGATGCTCGTCCATTCAGATTGAATATGGAAACTCTAGCCTTCATGTTTCCTGAATAATCCTGCACCTGAAAGTACTTTTTTATTCCAAGAAGCCAAGCTTCAGCTTCTTGTCCCATCTTTATCTCACCATCAAATGTAGGAGTTTTAGCTTTCCTAAATTCATCTCAAGAGTGATCCCTATGGTGCCTTCTCCTTTTCCTTTTATGAGAAGATGAACTTGTATCTCCACTGGATTCTTCAGAGTCCGATGATCCACTAGAATTCCTTCTTCTTCTCTTAGTGCTGCTCTTACTGCCTTCTGGTCTTGACGTACCTCATCCATAATTTATTTTTTCTGTAAATCTATTAAACTCTGCAATATGGCAGCATTCAACTGATGTTGCTCTTCCTGGGCTTTAACCAAGCTTCTCATGCTGGCTGTAACCTTGGACGGTGTCCCTTGGAATATCCTTCCATTAGACTCTATGTCATCATTTCCATTACAGACATTTTATCCCATGGCATCTTCTGCTCGCTCATAAGAATCCCGAGCATCATACCCATCATGGGTTCTCATGAGTGAAGCACCTCTTTCTTTACCACACTGTTCTTTCTAGAGTACTTCTCTTGAAAGTTATCTAAAGTTCTCATCCTAGCTATTCTTCTGATTCCATGATGGTCAAGACAACTACACTTTCAATCTGCATCGGTGAGCAAGTTGACTATGCATCGGGTGCGCAGTCCTTTGAGCAGCCACAATGGTGGAAAATGATCTTCCTACCATTTACGCGGGCCAACTGGCTAAGCTTATGATTGGCGATCTGACCATTAACAAATTTTCGATGCTTTTTCAACTTTCCAAGTTTTTCCTCTGATCCCACATCTTCATCGGTGATTCGCTGGTCTATTCCCTTCCTCTACGTCGGATCCGCATCCAAATTTTCAAACCAAATTGGAGATGGAAACCATCTTATGTGTTGCATCGGCGATCATTTGTCTTGTACATCGGGTGGCTAGTCGTCTCGACTGCTGCAATGGTGGCCGATAAACCTCTTGTGTCTTCCGTGGCCACAAGCCTATCAGTTGTTGGAAGGACTACCTCTACACATCAGCGATCGAAGACACTACCTTTCCTGTCGTTGCAGCGATCAAAATGGAAACTTCCCTCCTTTGTGTGTCAGTGATCGGCTACGCTATTGCATCGGATGGTTAGTCTCCTAGGCAGCCGCAATGGCGAAAAGAGATTTATCTGTGGGTTCCATGGACATTATTTACTTTCGGGCCTACTAACCATCAGGGAGATAGTGTCTTATACTACCGGAACGGTGGCGTTCAAACCTTTACCATTCTTGAATAACTTTCTAACATCCTTACATTTAAACAAAATTTTCAAATTTTCTTCTCATCAGCTGTCGAAAGCACTAATCACTGCGGTTTTGCAAGGATAGTTGACTAAGCAGCTGCAACGGCAGGTCACCTTCATTGAAATTTTTTCGATTGATGATCCGATCCACTAACATTTCCTGATGGCTGATGATCTCATGCCTTAGAGAAAATTTTGAATTTCCTTCTTTCCTTGTTATCCATGGCATCGGTTCTTCCATTTTCTGTTCATCGGTGATGTCAATTACTATTCTCCTCCGATCGCCGATAATCTCGTTCCCTTTCAGAAATTTTGTGCGATCAGCGGTCAGACGCTCTATCCATTAGACATGTAGTGCTCTAGCCATCTACAATGGTGGGCGCTTGATCAACTATTTTCCACCGACGTCCATCGGTGGTCTCATCAACTAACTTTCACCGATGATTTCAACACTTAAACAAAATTTTGAAAATTTCTTTTGTCAGCGAAAACTTTCTCTATCTTCTGCTGACTCTGTCGGCTCCATAACCCACTAACACCTCGGAATCGGTGAGTGGAAGACTAAAGGATCAACGGGTTAGTTCGATCAGCAGCCACAACGACGACTCATCATCTTTGATCCTTTCCCGATCGGTGGTCCAATCTGCTAATGCTTTTCGATTGACGAACTGATTTTGACTAGCATTGGTAGTTGGAGCTTCTCCCTATCAGAAGACTAGTGCTCTAGGATTCTACAATGATGGACACACGAAGCACTATCTTCTTCTGATGGTCAACGATTTTGGGCCTTAGAATTTTTTTTTTAACTTTCTTTATGGCGTCGGCAGTTGTAGGCTCTATCCATTGGAAGGATAGTCTTATAGCTACCCATAATGGCGACGCAGATCATCATTTCGTTGTTCATCAATGATGCACACAACTAACATGCTTCGATGGCCGATGAAGTCAAAACTTAGAAAATTTTCAAAATCTTACGCCATCGGTGGTCGGAGGCTCTACCAGTCAAAGGCGTAGTGGTCTAGCTATCCGCAATGGCGATGGTCAATCAGCTAAGCATCGACGATCCATCCATATAAGTGTTCTGATGTGCCGAAGGCAAAACACTTAAAAAAATTTCTGAAATGTTTCCTTCGCAGTATTTCGTCGCATTGGCCATGAGATCAAATATCCTTCAAGTGGCCTTCCCACTAAGTGATCCAATGGGCCGATAGTTCTAGCACTTAGAAAATTTTGAAGTTGAGGTTTTTCTGTCACAATTTTCTGATTGCTACTAGGTAGAAGGTAACCTGCTTCTGCTATCTGATCTGTCATAGCCCACTCAGGCCCATGCTATAACCAGAGCTCTGATACCACACTATAACGTCCCCGGCCCTCCGACCGGCAAAGAGGACGCTACTATATGTCAATCATCTGGGGATCAAGCCCCGTGAACATGAAAATACATATACATATAATGCTGAAGCATGATACTTTAAAACATAAAACATTTTATGAAGCATAACCATTCATTATACACAATGGAAGCAAAACATATCAATCAACACTTCATGCATATACCGATCAACATTTAACATGTATATTAGCATTCATTAACAGTAAATATGATTGCAGACATAAGTTAGGTAAGGATACTTATCTTATAAAGAGCTTGTTCCACAACCAGCTACGTTGCTGCAACGTTCCACCCAACCGTAGGATCGCGTGCTCTTTAATCTCTCAGCAATGCTGCCACCCCCGAGCCGGGCATGATTCCCCAAGGAATAAAGAACTAAAAATACTTACACATAGCCATGGATAACAACACCACAAGGGTACATAGTTCAGCCAAGCCAACACAGTTGGGTTTATCAAGTTAACAACAGATCATCCAAGCCAACAAAGTTGGGTTTATTAGGCCATCCAGGAGCTGGGAAAGGCTAATGCTAAGCTGGTGAGCTCATTGAAGAGCTACAGACAACAACACCAGGACCAGTCTAGCTTAAGGAACACCCACACACACCCAACACAAGGAAATCATCCCTTTCTCTACGATGCAGTCCCTCAGACCCTGATCTCCCTTCCAGTGCTATTAAGTGGTTGTGGAGAAGGAAGCCAACTCAGTAGCTCTATCTATGTGGTTCTCAGTCCACCAGGTTTCTCAATCAGCTCAGGTCCTCATTTAACAGTATAATGTAGTCCGAGGACAAAACCACTGCATGCAATTAGCCAAACAGCTATTCAAGATATCATAGGGGAAAAACACAGTCAATCCATTGTGGCAAATAGCAACCCACAACAACTATGAACTGACAACAATTCCTCCAGGCAATCGCTGGAGAAATTACACAAATAACAATGGGAAAGGAAAATAATTCTTAGTTTGTGTGTGAGGGGGAAAAGGACACAGCCAAAACAAAGTGTGGATGAAACCACTGACCATACAGCGTAGGGACTCACAGCACTCGGTTGATCCTCAATACACTCGCTGTAGAACTTGCACAGGTGGAGGAGTGGGAGAAAGAATAGACTACCACTCTATACAGGAAATATAAAACAAAACTCGTCAAACTATCCAAGAAAAATCACAGCCTCAAACCAACGATGGACATAACAGCACCATATGCAGTGTGAAATTGATGGGAAAAAGATACAAAACTCTGCGTTAATAGAGGAAGAACATTTTTCCGACTAGCAAGCCATGTCTGATAGGAATGGCGAACCCCCAACAATGAATTGTGGATTATTTTAATTCATCTCAACGTGATGGAATATGGTTAGATTCGCGATCTCCCCAGTGGGAAGACCATCTGCTACCCAAAAGGCAGGCCGTGGAGAGTGAGTGCAAGCATGAATGTAGGAGTGGTATTTTTTCCAGCAAATCATTGTCCCCACTAAAAACAAAAAAATAAGGTGGTGGTGAGCAAAAGAGAGTGGCGACACATGGCTCTTCCCCCATGACTCAATGCTCAACATTCCCCTTCCTTATCCTTTGGAAATCATGCCCCTTCTCAATTTAGTTTCCGCGAACATAGCTGGTTGGGTTATTTAATTAAAAAAGTGTGTGTACATGATGCCACAATTGAATATATGATGTATGTCCCGATATACCATCGGTGACCATTCCAAATCATAAACACAACATAACCAAATCTATGGTGGGGCCTTGGCCTTTAGCTCTGCACCAAGATTATTTACAATATATGCAAGCGGGGTTAAGACCGGGGTATTACACTTACCTTCTTGGACAAGTATGGCATCCTCCATCAACTAGTTCAATAAAAAAATGACCAATTTATTTGCACTCCTTCTATGCGTTGCTATGCGCATGGTATCACCCTGGATGTACATTAATTGGGGCGGTTCTTCTTTACCACTTTGATAGCTAAAATTTTGGATGTGACCCTTACTATAGAGTCATTTATGGTAACCAAAACATATGCTCTATTGTCTCAGTCCATTCTATACGTCTTCTTAATCTTAGCGGCTAACCTATTTTCATTATATTTTTCACAGAAGTATTACGACGGATCAAGCCCCTTCATTGGAAACCTGGTTATCTGCGATATCAACTCCATGGTGACTGGCAAATTAGTGTCTAGGCACAAGTATACTCCATGGAAGCATGCCATCAGCTTCTTTGCACATGCATTAGCTTATGTAAGACGACTGAAATGTGACGTGAGTGAGGTCTAACAACCCTGAATTGGGTAATTCCATTTCCTACTATTGCGATGTGCGAACAAGTGCTCCTCCATTGTCACTCTTATTTTACTTGAATGGTTTTGCAACACATTCATCATAAGGCAACAAGTTGTGATCATTGTATTTCATCCTCGTCAAGAATGACATGATATTCAACATGCAATGCATTCCCATGGGAATCATCGGTATCCGAATAGGGTACTTCTGGTTCTTCTGTATCTTAATACATGCCACACCATGATTTCATGGGGGGTACAAACCCAGCGATGTCATCAACCGTCTCTCCCCTCTTTATCATAGAATATTCATTCCCATCTGTCAATGGTACAGGCTCCATTCCTACTTCAACTTCCACTCTACTGGAACTTCTGGTAGCCTACTTATTATTTGTGGGGAACTTTGGATGATTCACACCCCTTTTCTTTCATGTAATTAGTTGTGTCTCCTCCTACAAATCAACCATTTCCTCCTCAATTGGTGGGCATGTGGCTGGCGATTGTTGAATACTTCCATTATAAATAACATGGGCCATTGCTGCAATCTTTATCACTAATAACCCCTCAACTATGGTCTTTTTTCACTCTATTCTCTTCTCAGATCAACAATAAAAATGGTTCATTCACCTCATACCCTGCCCATTCTTATAGCTTGGAATCACCTATGTGAAATATTTCCAATCATCGCGACCATATATGCCACTTATCAGTCTAATCCATCATCGATCGACCTGATACAATGGTTGGATTCTCCCTAAATGTGTGTCTCATCCATAGACACCACCACTTGACTGCTTTAATTGCCGCATTAACTACCCGATCTGACCATATCATGTCCTTGCGGACATTACCAAACTCTTTCCCACGGTGACTCAATCTACTTCCTCTTTCGATTCCATTGGTTTCGAGTGTGGAAGCCTCCTCTACACCACCTCTAACCTTTTTTTTCATTGTGCATTGCCTTAAGCATCGCGCCACACCTAAATATCTCAGTAGGGATTTAATCAGGTTCCATTCACTAACTTAGTAAGCGTCAAGCCATCGAGCTACTACAACTATACCGAACCTCCATCGGTAATGAAATCGATTAGATAAGGACCTAACCAATGCATTTGCAACTTACCTGGGCATTCTACAAAAATTAATGTCATAGATAAAAACCATATTGTCTTGCTAGAAGTTTCTGGTTTTAATGTGTGGATCATTGCATGCCTTCTAGTGATCCTTTTCAACTCGCTGGTTAAATCCTACGACAAATAGATCTTCTTCAAGGTGCAACAACTACGTTAGGCATTCTTCCAATGCTCCTTCTTCATCTATCTCTATTGTTGCTACGATGCAAAGAATTGGAACAATATATTCCATTGGAATCACTTCTTATTAGACATACACCAACTTCAACGTCATATTCCCTATCAACCATTTGTAGGTTCTGCGATAATCCGATAAGATTGTCAAAATCTTCAAGTCCCAATCATCGCGAATTTCATTGCATACCTTGGGGAGTGCATGCTCCAATACCTTATTGAACGCTTGGAATTATCCATTAGCTTGCAGATGATATGGAGTGCACTTCTTATGGTGAATCTAGAACTCCTCTATCGGTGTGTTGATGTTGCGATTAATGAAATGAAGTGGAAATGACTTTGGCCTTGATTACTCATCAAAATATTTGGACAACCAAATTGAGTCACAACATTGTTAAATAGGAACCTTGTTGTAGTCGCAGCATAGCAATATGTCACTTGCACGACTTCCTCCCACTTCGTCAAATAATTTGTTTCTATGGTGATATGTTGTGCACTTGTCCATTTTCCTAGTGGGTTGATGGGACTCACAAAATCCAGTGCCCATTTATCAAATTGTTGTAGCATTACCTATGGTACTAAGGCATCTCATCCATTCGTGAAAGCTTCCTCGTTCTTTGGAAAACATCGCAACTCTTTGCATAATCCTCTGCATCATGATGAATAGTTGGCCACTAGAGGACTATGTAGAGTATCTTCCTAGTTGTTGTGTGAGCTCTATAGTATCCTCCTGTAACCCCATCATGTGCTTCTACCAATATCATTTATTGTTCATGCAGTATCGATGTAGAATCTCATCAGGTCGGATATTATAGACTTGTACAACGATCAAGTGAAAATATGCAACCTGGACAACCAATTGTTTCATTTTACTTGTGGTGAAATCGTCTGGATCTTTCCCTACCTCTAAACACTAAATTATTTTCTCATAATGGTCATCGACCATTCCAATATTGAATAGCTATGCATCAGCTAGCCCATCCCTGTTTTTGGTTGGTTCTTTTCTTGTATCAATTTGTGACAAATGGTCAGGTATTGCATTCAAGTGACCTAGCTTTACAATGATTTCAAAATGAAACTCTTCGAAGAGTAGTATCCAATGACATATCTTCCCCACTAACATAGGTTTGTTGACCAAGTATTTTAGTGCAGAATGATCAATGAAGATCTTGAAATGTCCTCCTAACAAGTAATGAAGTAATTTTTGGAGTGGATGTACCATAACCAAGCCTTCAAGTTTTGTAGTGGTGTAGTTTCATTCTGTAGATGACAATTTTTGACTTGTAAAATGTATCGGATGGTCGATATCCCCTTCACCTGGTTACCAAAAACCACTCCTAACGCAACTGATGATGCATCAACATGGATGTGAAATTCCTTCATCTAGTTCATAAAGACCAATATTGGTGTTGTGACCATATTCTTATTTAAGGTTTCCATACTCCCTTGACACACATGACTCCATTCGAACTATGCATCCTTCTTCAACAACTTCTCCATTGGTGATTTGATTGCAACATATCCTTGTATGAAATTCAAATAATATATCATATGTCCCGATGTCACTCTGATTTGTTTGACATTCCTTTGTGGGGGAAAGATAATAATAAGCACAATATTAGCTGGATCAACCAGCATCCCTTTCTTACAAATGATGTGCCCCCAAAAAATCCCAAATGGCGTACAAAATATGCATTTATTTGAATTCAACGCGATTTGGTGTTGTCGACACTGCTCCAACATCAACTGTAGATTTGCAAGATGATACTTTACTAACCCATACACTGTCCAATCATTCATGTATACGTTCAGAAAGTTTTGAATGAAGTATTTGCATCCAACAAATAAGATCCTCGAGAATATCTTAGGTGCATTTTTTAGTCCAAACAACATCACCATAGATTGAAAGGATCCCCACTCAATAACAAAAGTCATTTTATTCTGATATTCCTTCGCAATATTGATCTAATGATAGCCTAAAAATCCATCCATTAATGAGTACTTCTCCTTACCACCTACTCCTTCCAACACTTTGTTAGTAAATGACGTCGGGAAGGGATCATGAAGGCATGCGTCATTGAGAATCCTGAGATCGACACAGATCCAGGACTCACTTGTCTTCTTGTATTCCACAACCATTAGACTGATCCACTCTGATTCTTTGACTTCTTCGATAATTTCTGTGTCCAACATTCTATCAAGCTCAACCTTTAGTTTCTCCTTGTATTGCAGATTCATAGAATACAGACGCTGCTTCACTAGTTTTGCATCTGGCTTGAGTGGGATTTTCATTTCTTGCAAATATCCTAGGATCCCTTTCATTTTAGATAATTTAGTTAGAAACAAGTCTTAAAACTCGTGAAATAGATCGGTGATCTTCACCATAGTTTATTCATTCCAATAATATCGTATATTGGTGAACTTCGATTCCTCTTCTGTCCCAATGTTGACCTTTCGAATCTCCAACAACTGGTGAAATTTGCCTATCGGTATCTCATGTGTTGTGATATTCTGACTTCCTTAAGACTCTATAAAATTGACGTTCCTTGAGTAATCCCCATTGTCAGGTCCACCTGTTATGTTGTAACACTCCATCATTGGCTGCATCATTAGTACCTCATGTGATTCCACAGGATATGCAACTGGAACAATATCCAAGACGACATGACGAATATGTTGTAGTGTGCTGTGAAATACTCGATCAACATCACAAAACTAAAAGTGGGAATGAAGCACATCATCAAGTCCTTCCATTCTGTGATCTCTCTTGGGATTTGTGCTGATACATACCATTGTCACGACATTTCATCCAATGATCATTGGGATCATTTTGTTTGTGATAATTCTTGACTTGATAGTGATCTTGTTTGCCGAAATGAACTTCCATCAACCTGCAACACAACGACCACCCATTGGTCAATTTATTATGCTAGCCACCATCATGCTGGAGTGCGATTCGGTGCTTCATCCAATGCCAATAGTATCTGTTGTTCTGAGACCTTGTCTTCAAATTCATTAATGAACATAGGCAAATTAGGCAGTCCTTCATATGTCGGTAAATCAACAACCTTTGTTTCCACCCAATGAAGCAACTGATATTAGAGGAAATTTCAACTCAAAATGGGCCTCCTAAGGAAAATAATAAAATAATATTTAGTAATTTTGGAAGAAGAAAATAAAAAAACTACTCTTTTGTTCGTATTTTCGACATATCTTTATGTGTTTTTACTCAAATTTCGATCGAGAGAGATTGTTGGATGTGGAATTAAGTTCCGCATCCAATGAGTACCCACTCTACATAATTTTGGTGGAACTGAGTGGGTACTCATTGGATGTGTAATTTAATTCTGCATCCAATGAGCTCTTCCAATCGAAATTTGAGTAAAAACAAAGGGAGATATGTCGAAAATATGAACAAAAAAGTAGTTTCTTTTATGATACCTATCCCCAAATTTATATTAAAAATTTGTTTAATTCCTATACGGTATTTCAAATTTAAATAAATTTCATTCACTAATGGATGGTGACATGGAATTTCAATTAGGGTTTAAAGGCCCATTTTGAGTTGAAATTTCCTCTAATGGTGATTCGCCTAAACTTCTGACACCTCATGTAGTTGATTCTACCAATTTCCCAATGGATCATCAAAATCCGATGATGCAGAGATTGAGCTTCTCCAACCCAGCTCTAGGTATGGAGTGGGATGGAAATAATCCTCCAAAATGTTGTATGCTTACTCCCATCCTCCTACAATGTATTCCTTGACTGGTTGGCATATCTTCTTCCTTTGTTCAAATCCAATGGGGATACGAATCATATGTCGTCGTTCTCAAAATTCATCACCCGCTTATTGAAGTTGATCACTACTAAGTTGTCATTGGCCCATCTAATCCCCAACAATGTGGGATATGAGCTTCCTTTGTCGACAATTTCAAGAGCATTGAAATACACATATGTATTCATTCCTTGGACTTACACCATTAAGTGTGGTACTCAACCAATTGGAGACACTCTAGCCTGATCGGCCAATCACAATTGCATAGGGGACTAAACCAACTATGTATTCCCCATCTTATCCCATGTCTTCGTTTCCAAAATGTTGATGTCTGAGCCGAGATATAGAATAACTTAATCCACATCATAATCACTCATCTGGACATTCATCCTCATCTCCTTTCTGTTTTTCTTTTTTTTAAGGAATTCATAGCAAAGTCTTGTCGACCATTCTCTGGTCCTTGCAATAACCTCATGATCTTGTCTAGTGCATCAAGGTATTTTTCCAACGACATACAACTTTCAAAGAAAATTTGTAATGTACCATACCTTCGTTATGGTCCTGCTGTAAGTGTTGAATAAAAAACATGCAACATTTCATAAATAGGAAACTTACATGTATCTCTTTTGATGGCATCTCTTGCATCAAAGAATGTATCCCTCTCAATGTCCACATCAAACTCCACCTTTTTTCAATTTTCCAGTCAAACCTGCGGGATCATACCATCATCCTTTGTTGTCCCACCTCCGTGAGTAATGAATCCAACATCCATAGGTTGAGCCCTGGGTTCCCCTGAGATCTTCCCAACTGTTGGACCTTGCTTGCGTTTTTGTGGCTGATTCATTGGATGGTTCTCATTCGTGTTCACATTCTGATTCTAGTTCTATGATGGAAGAACATTCTTTGCTTTCTAGTTTGTAATCATCTATGGACAATCTTCAACAGGTGATATACAGAGATACAATAGGTACATTGCGACTATAGGTTTGGTAAATATCCCTTATAATCGCCCGATAATCCCCGATTGTAGAATTACACAAGTCGACAACCTCGTCCTCCTCCTCGTTTGAAACCTTCATTTCGTCCTCCGCAAAATCCTCCTTGTTGTTGATACTGCATGTTATTAAATTCTTTTTGTTGCGGTGGATTTGGTTATGGTTGAACATACTTCGGTTACATATACTGCAGATGAGTGTATTACGACTTCTACAGAGTGTATTACATCTGAGTATACTGGGGTCTTAGATGATCAAACTTTGGTTGTGGATACACAACCTGTGGTGGTTGCTACGGTGGCGGTCTCTCTATTAGTTGGTGTTCTTCTCTCTTCATATAGTATGTATACATTTCCATTTCTTGGAGCAAGTTATATGCTCAAAAATCCTTCTCTTCGTGGACAACTAGATAAAAAAAATTACGAGACAAGTTTGTAACACCCCGGTTTTGACCCCGTTGCATTAAATGTACATGATGTACATATTGTAATAATCATAGTGCGGAGCTAAAGGCCAAGGCCCCACCATCGATTGGTTATGCTATGTTTTGGGTCGAAATTGTCACCGATGGTATATCGCAGCATGCGGCATACATATTAAGTTTTGTCATCATGTAAATATACATGTTTAATTAAATGAACCCAACCAGCTATGCTCACTGCAACCATAATGAAAAGGGCATGATTCTCACAAGGATAAAGGGGGGGGTTGTTAAACAATGAACCAATGGGGAAAAATCCATGTGCCACCTTCCCTTCTCTTATCCAACTACCACCGTTAAAAACTGCTGCTGTTAGTTGGGGTAGTTATGGCTAGGTGTGGGGTGTGGCAGGACTGTCAGTACTTGCCCACACGCACACTCCACTAGTGGGTTGACCTCATGATGGAAAAAAAAAACCTCCACCATCACTCCAGCAGACTCTCTCCACTCTCTTGATGATGGTGCTGAACCGCTCACGCCGTCCTGCACCTTCCACTCGTCATTATCCATTGTTATTCATCTTCATGCAGGGACAGTAGTCCGATTGTTCCCATGCACCATCTTCTTTCTCGGTTTGGTCCCACGAAGCCAAGAAAAGGGAGTCATTTTGGATGTCATTCATGTTTCCACAGAGTGGTATCTATCATGTTTTCCATCTAAATTTCGGAGGTCTGATGTAAATTACCTCATGCATAGGTTGAGAGTCGGTATTTCTTCTTCCCCATTTGCGGCCTATGTAAGTCTTTTCCAATTGATTTGTTGTCTAGGAGGGGCTATTTTTTTCCCCACATTGTGAACTGTGTTGCTGATATGTTTTGAGACTACAGTAAGTTTCTTGGGAGTCATTTTGGCCACGATAGGGCCAAGAACGACTCAGGAGTCATTTTCCCTGTCTAAGCTGTAACGACTGATTGATTGCATGCATGCAATGGTTGGTATTCGGACTGTGTTGGGAGCAGGGGTGGGGGATTTGTTTTCTTGATAAACCTGGTGTATTTGGAAACCACACAGACAGAGCTAGAGGGATAGCTTTCTTCTCCATAACCCCTGAATAGCACTGGAAGGGAAGTCAAGGCCTGAGGGACTGTGTAGCATAGAAGGGATCGATTCCTTGTGTTGGGTGTATGTGGGTGTCTTAAAAGTCACGATAGTTCTGGTGTAGGTGTTCCTAGATCTGTAATGGGCTCACCAGCTTAGCATTTAGCCTTCCCAGCTCCTTGATGGCCTGATAAACTGGACCATGTTGGCTCGGTTGTCTTGTTGATGGCCTGTTAAACCCAACTTTGTTTGCTTGGCTGTGTTTGTGTATCCTTGGCTATGTGTCCACCTGCTTGTTCCTTATTCTTTGGGGGATCATGCCCAACTCAGGGGTGGAAGCATTGCTGAGAGATTTAGGAGCATGCTAGCCTATGGTTAGGAGGAACGTTGCAGTGACGTAGCTGGTTGCGGAACGAGTTCTTTAAGAGATAAGTAATCTTGTTTATTTTACTTCTGCAATTATATTTACTATCAATGCAGCATATGATGAACATGTTGAATGCTTGTTTGAACACATGTTTGCTTCCACTGTGTATGATAAATAATCATGTATCTGTGTATGTGAGTGATTATGTACCTGTGCATATGCTACTTCAATGTATTTTCTTTCATCATTTTATGAATTCACATGTTCATTGGGCTGGCAGCCCAGATGGTTAACACCATGGTGGCATCCTCTTCACTAGTCGGAAGGTTGGGGACGCTACATGGTGTTATCAGAGCATGCAGGTTGCAACATGGACCTCTATGGGCCATGAAGAACCGGTTATCAGAGGCATGTTTCCTTTCTACCCAGGAGAAATTGGTGAATGACTAGGAAATTCACAAATTTTGTCTAAGTGTCTGAACTATCGGATCATCGAAAAATTTAGTGGGAAGGACTTCCAATGCAGTAGAGAGCTAGGCAGAAGCACACCTGATGGAAGACAGTTGGAAGGAAAGTTGCAGGAAATTTTCTAAGTGTTCGTCATCCATTGGTGGAAAATAGTTGTTGGGTTCGCCGATGCCGCGGAAGAATTTAGTTGTTGTTCGTCCGCCGTTGTGGCTGCCGTGTGGACTAGCCCTCCGATGATTAGAAGTGCAATCGTCGATCGGGAAGGGATCGAAGATAAGGAGCCGTCGTTGTAGCTGTTGATCGAACTAACTTGCCGATGCTTTAGTCTTCCACTCGCTAATGCCGAGGTGTTAGTGGATTATGGAGCTGATAGAGTCAGCAGAAGGTAGAAAAAGTTTTCGCCGACAGAAGAAGAGAAAAATTTTCAAAAATTATCTAAGTGTCATCGATGATCGGCGACGGTTAGCTGTTGGATCAGTGAAAGTTAGTGGTTCATACACCCGCCATTGTGGAATCCTAGAGCACTAGCCTTCCGATGAGAAGAGACTGTCGATGTCGATCAGGTTATGCCTCAGTATATTTGGCTGTCGATCGGAAAAAGATCGAAGCTGGTGGGCCGTCGTTGCAGCTGCTGATGGAACTATTTCACCAACAAAAGAAGAAAGTTTGAAATTTTTTTTTAAGTATAAGGTGGTCGAAAAGTTATTGAGGATGGGATCGTTGATTAGGTATGTTAAAGGTTTAATAATTTGTCGTTGCGACAGTCTAGGACACTATCCACTCGATGGTTAGTAGGTCCGGCAGCCGATAATGTTCGCGGAACCCACAGTGAGAGTGCTTTCCGCCATTGCGGCTACCTAGAAGACTAATCGTCTGACGCAATAACATAGCCGATCACCGACACAGAGGAGGTATAGTGACTTGGATCAAAGATGAATAGAAGATGGAAGAGATAATGCTGCGGAAGACAAGGCAAGAAGAAAATTCAAATTTTCTCTAAGGCACGAGATCATCGGCCATCAGGAAATGTTAGTGGATCAGATCGTCGATCGGAAAAAGTTCAATGAAGGTGACCCACCATTGTGGCTGCTTAGTCAACTAGCCCTCCGACGCCGTAGCAACTAGTGCATCCAACCACCGATAGACTTATGGCTGTGAAATACTTAAGGAGAATAGTCATTGACATCGCCAATCGGAAGTCTAGACGTTTCCCGTAGAAGCCGAAGTAAGAACAATTTCCACTATTGCGGCTGCTCAAAGGACTATGCACTCGATGCACAGTCAACTTGGTCACTGATGCAGATCAGAAGTTTGGCTATTTTCCCTCTGAAATGTTGGAAAATTTGTGCAGAAGAGACCTGATGAAGAGAAGGAAAATTTGGGTTTTTCGAAGTGGAAATTTTCTCAGCAAATTGTAACTGTTTTAACAGATTTCGGTAGACTGTCCGTGGTCACAGAGCTGCATATGAAATAGAGAAAATTATGTGTTTTAGCATAATTGTTGTTTTATGAATTTCTAGAAGAAAAGGTAAGTAATTTTGATCTATGTTAATATTATGCATCTAGCAGTTCGCTACGAACACATTTGCAGAACTTTAGATAACTCCCAAGAGCAGTCTTCCATAAAGAATAGTGTGGTAAATCTAGAGGTGGTTCAGTCATGAGAACCCATGATGGGTATGATGCTCTAGATTCTTACGAACGAGCAGAAGATGCCATGGGATAAAATGTCCGTAATGGAAATGATGACACAGATTCTAATGGAAGGAGATTCCAGGGGACACCATCTGAGGTTGCAGCCACCATGAGAAGCTTGATTAAAGCCCAGGAAGAGCAACAACAGTTGAATGATGCAATGTTGCAGAGTTTGATAAATTTGCAAAGAAAGATAGACTCTCGATGAGGTATAGCAAGACCAGAAGGCAGTAAAAGCAGTACTAGGAGAAGGAGAAGGACTTCTAGTGGATCATCTGAATCTGAAGAATCCAGCGGGGATTCAAGTTCTTCTCCTCATAACAGAAAAATAAAGAGACACCATAGGGATTGCTCTCGGGATGAACTTAAGAAAGCTAAACCTCCTACATTTGATGGTGAGGTAAAGACTGGAAAAGAGGCTAAAGCTTGGCTTCTTGGTATAAATAAGTACTTTCAAGTGCATGATTATTCGGGAAACATGAAGGCAAGAGTTTCCATATTCAATCTGAATGGAAGGGCATCCATTTCATGGGAACACTTCAAGCAAGTAAAGAGGATCACTGAAAGGAGGATTAAATGGAAATAGTTCAAGAAGTATTTCAAGCAAAAATACCTCTTTGACAGGTATTATGATGACAAGATTAAGGAGTTCCATGAGCTGAGATTCGGACAGCAGACCATGGAAGAGTATGAAAATACATTTTTGGAGCTGTTGAGGTATATCCAGTACTTCAGAGATGAAAAAGTTAAGGTCCAACGTTTTCTGAGTGGATTACCTCAGTCTTACAAAGATAGAATTGAGTTTTATGAACCTAGAACTCTTGAAGAAGCAATAAGGAAGGATAAGTATTGCTATGAGCAAAGAAAAGGTAAGTCGGATTACCATAAGGCATGGAAGGACAAGAAGAATGAGAAGCTTGACCAAAGAAAGAAAGGTTCCAAACCTTCTAACTTCAGGAATTAGCAGAAGCAACCATCCCAAGCTGCAAGTAAGCTGGTCAGAATGATAAGAGAAAAGCCTAAGGATCCACAATAGAATAGAGGACCACTTCAATGTTGTAAATGTGGAGGACCCCACATGCGCATAAATTGTCCACTCAAGAATGAGAGTGCAAGGCCAGCTTATAACATTCAAGAAGCAAAAATAGTGGGTCAAGTAGCAAGGGCAGTCCCTAGGAATTATGCAGAACTGGAGGACCGCCAGGAAGATCACCAGTCAGTTGTGGTTGAAGTAGGAGGTAAGATTGTTGAACAATCTGTTTCTATTTTGATTGAGCCTGGTTCTACTCACAATTACATTACTCCTAGAGTAGTGGATATTTGTGCTTTTAAAAAAGTAAAGGATAGGAATCCTTGGTTAGTTCAGCTAGCCACTGGAACTAAGAGAAAGGTCAGTGAAGGGGTAGAGAAATGTCCATTGGTCATGAATGGATTGCTCACTTGTGTAGATCTGAATGTTCTACCGATTGATTCCTATGGTGTTCTCATTGGAATTGATTGGTTAGAATCTCACAGGGTAAATATTGACTACTGCAATAATAATTTCGAATGCATGAATGATGAAGGGAACCTAGTAGTTGTGCAAGGTATTCCAAAGGTGATTTTAGTAAGGCAGGTTTCAGCAATGTAGTTAAAGAAGTTTTGTAGGAAGGGTTGCCAATTGTAAGCAGCTCATATTTTGGAGGAAATAGGTGATGAAACTCCTAGGTTGGAGGACTATCAGGTGTTAAAGGAATTCAGGGATGTGTTTCCTAATGAGATTCTAGGGCTTCCTCCAAAGAGGAACATTGACTTCACTATTGAACTTGTGCCAGGAGCAGCACCAATGTCCAAGACACCCTACAGGATGAGTACACCGGAGATGCTAGAGCTTAAGATGCAACTGCAAGAGTTGTTGGAAAAGAAGTATATCCGGCCGAGTGTGTCTCCTTGGGGAGCACTAGTTCTATTTGTAAAGAATAAAGATGGTACACTCAGGTTGTGTATTGACTACAGACAATTGAACAAGGTTACTATGAAGAATAAATATCCTTTTCCTAGGATGGATGACCTCTTTGATCAAATGAGGGGAGAAAAGGTATTTTCCAAGATTGACTTGAGATCTAGTTACCATCAAGTGAGAATCAAGGATGAAGACCTTCATAAGACAACCTTCAGGACAAGGTATTTGGACAAGTTTGTTCTTGTTTTCCTTGATGACATTCTTGTTTATTCTAATAATGAGGAAGAACATGAAGAGCATTTGAGATTGACATTGAAATTCCTCAGGGAGCATCATCTGTATGCGAAACTGAGCAAGTGTGACTTCTATAGAGATAGAATTCAGTATTTGGTTCACAGTATCTTAGAGGAGGGTATATCTATGGACCCTGAAAAGATTGAAGCCATTATGAATTGGCCTACTCCAAGAAATGTGATAGATGTAAGATCTTTTATGGGACTTGCAGGATACTACCGAAGGTTTATTGAGGGATTCTCCAAAGTTGCACATGCCATCACTTCTTTGCAAAAGTAGGGGATGAAGTTTTAATGGACATCGAGGTGTGAATAAAGCTTCCAGCAATTGAAGAATCTTCTCACAAGTGCACCCATATTGAATGTTGCAGATCCGGAGAAAGATTTTGTGGTGTGTACCGATGTATGCGGACAAGGGCTTGGAGGAGTCCTTATGCAGGACAACCATGTAATATGTTACGAGTCAAGAAAGCTGAAGGAGCATGAGAAGAACCATCCCACTCATGATCTAGAGCTTGCAGCCATAGTGCATGGCCTCAAGATGTGGAGACATTACTTGATGGGTAGGATATTTGACCTCAGAACAGACCATTATGGTCTGAAGTATTTGTTTGATCAGCCTACTCTGAATGGTAGACAAGCGAGATGGCTGGAATTTTTATGTGAGTTTGATTTCGAAATCAAGCACATAAAAGGAAAAGAAAATAAGGTAGTTGATGCACTCAGCAGGAAGGTACAGGAAATGCATGTGGCATCTCTTAGTATTTGCCAACCGGATTTGAGGCAGCAGATTGTTAATCATACTGCTGTAGATGAATTGTATGAGCAAGTAAAAGACAAATTGCAAGAGCACAGTCTTGAGAAGAGGTATGAGTGATATAAGTTGGAAGAAGATGGACTTTTCACTTATAAAGGTAGAATTTATATTCTGAATGTAGAATATTTGAGGAGAGTTGTTATGGATGAAATCCATCAAGCTCCCTATTCTGGTCACCCAGGATATCAGAAGACAATTGCTACAGCCAGAAAGCAGTAATTCTAGCCAGGAATGAAAAGGGATATGTCTGAGTAGATTTCAAGGTGTATGAAATGTCAACAGGTAAATGTTGAACATCAACACCCTGCAAGTTTTTTGTAGCCTTTTCCAGTTCCAGAATAGAAATGGGAAATTATTTCCATGGATTTTATTATAGGATTGCCGATGACTTGGAGACAACATGATTCCATCATGTTTGTGGTGGACAAGTTGACAAAGGCAGCACATTTTATATCGGTTAATTCCACGCATAAGACTGATGACACTGCAAAGATCTTCATGAAGGATATTTTTAAATTGCATGGATTTCCAAAGGCAATAGTCTCTGATAGACATGGCAAGTTCACTTCCAACTTTTGGAAGGGGTTGTTTGCAGATTTGGGTACAAAGATAAACTTCAGCACTGCATACTAGATGGGAAGATAGAGAGAGTTAATCAGGTGCTTGAAGATATGCTTCGCATGTACATGATGGACAAAACAACCAAGTGGGAAGATTACTTACACTTGGTAGAGTTTGCTTATAACAATGGACAGTAGGCATCCTTGGGGATGAGTCCGTATGAAGCTTTGTACGGAAGAAGGTGTAGGACACCTATGTCTTGGGATAACCTAGTGAACAGGATTGTGTTTGGACCAGAATTGCTCAAGGAAATGGAGCAAGAGGTTGTAAAGAATAGGCAGAATCTAAAAGAAACACAGGACAAGTAGAAGAGCTATGCATATAAGCATAGGGTGAACAGGGAGTCCAGGGTTGGGGATCATGTTTTCCTCAGAGTGAGGGCAAAGAAGAGTTCCTTGAAGCTTGGAAGTTGTGCCAAGTTGTAACCAAGATATTATGGCCATTTGAAGTGCTTGAAAGAATAGGTCCAGTTGCATATAGACTTGCATTTCTTGCTAGTACTAGAGCTCATAATGTTTTTCATGTTTCTTTGCTTAAGAAATATGTACATGATCCTAAACCATGTGATAAATTGGGATGTGATTCAGGTAGAACCCAAGGGGGAGTTCTGAACCGAGCCAATGTGCATCCTCGACAGGAAAGTTACAATGCTCCGGAACTGGGTCATAGGTCAGGTAAAGGTGCAATGGGAGCACTACGGACCTGAAGAGGCTACGTAGGAGCTGGAGGATACCATGCAATTGGCACATCCATTTTTGTTCAATTCTGTGGAACACTGAGGCGATACTAGTGTAGCATTTTGTTCAATTTTGTGAAGCACTGAGGACAGTGCTATTGAAGGGGGAGGGGAATGTAACACCCCGATTTTGACCCTATTGCATTAAATGTACATGATGTATATATTTTAATAATCATGGTGTAGAGCTAAAGGCCAAGGCCCCACCATCAATTGGTTATGCTATGTTTTAGGTCAAAATTGTTACTAATGGTATATCGGGGCATACAACATACATATTAAGTTTTGTCATCATGTAAATATACATCTTTAATTAAATGAACCAAACTAGCTATGATCACTGCAACCATAATGAAAAGGGCATGCTTCTCACAAGGATAAGGGGGGGGATTGTTAAACCATGAACCAATGTGGAAAAATCCATGTGCCACCTTCCCTTGTCTTATCCAACTACCACCATTAAAAATTGTTGCTGTTAGTTGGGGTAGTTATGGCTAGGAGTGGGGTGTGGCAAGACTGTCAGTCCTTTCCCACACGCACACCCCACCAGCAGGTTTACCTCACTTTGTTGGCTTGGTTGTCTTGTTGATGGCCTGTTAAACCCAACTGTGTTGGCTCGGCTGTGTTTGTGTATCCTTGGCTATGTGTCATCCTTCTTGTTCCTTATTCCTTGGGGGATCATGCCAAGCTCAGGGGTGGCAGCATTGTTGAGATATTTAGGAGCATGCTAGCCTATGGTAAGGAGGAACATTGCAGCGACGTAGCTGGTTGCGGAACGAGTTCTTTAAGAGATAAGTAATCTTGTCGATTTTACTTTTGCAATTATATTTACTGTCAATGCATATGATGAACATGTTGAATTCTTGTTTGAACGCATGTTTGCTTCCACTGTGTATGATAAATAATCATGTATCTATGTATGTGAGTGATTATGTACCTATGCATATGCTACTTCAATGTATTTTCTTTCATCATTTTATGAATTCACATGTTCATGGGGTTGGTAGCCCAGATGGTTAATGCCATGGTGGCGTCCTCTTCGTCGGTCGGAGGTTTGGGGACGCTACAAAGTTTGTACGCTTGGATAGCATATTATAGAGATACATACATTCTTCGTGTTGATGTCCATGAGCTTGATAGATTCGGCACCATGGTAAGCCAGCTTGACTTAGTGGGTTTGGAGCTCCTAGCAAGAAGTAGTTCTGGAAGCCTAGGAATTGATCTTTATGATATCCCTCCATGTGACATTAGGTACGCCATACTTCTCTGCATGTATCTTTTCTCTTCTTGATATATTGCAATTGGATCATCAGATTCATGAGTTTCGATTGGAATCTTATTCATGACAATTCTAGTTTTGTCGACTGGTGAAGCTTCCATATTCATTGCGATCTCTAGTTCCTCTCTTTGTGTCATGATATTATACTGCATCAATGAAATTCGTATATGTGGTACTAATGCTACAATGAACCATTCTTTGGGTTGTACATTGCTCATTCTAAAACTGACTTTTTCCATCAACGTTGTGAATCGCTGATTGAAATCCCAGACTGATTCATTTGGATATTGCTTGATTTTTTTCAGTTTCGTGATATATTGCGACTTAGATTTGGGTTTTCAAAGTTCCTCAATCAACCTAGTTTTAATATTCGCTAGAGTCTTCTATTGGTTCCCTATCGTAACTTGTATGAATTTTGTGTAACAGTCTAATGCACGACCTCCAAAAGTTGTCGCCAACTGGCACTTCTTGATGTCTTCTACTTGGACTTGATTTACAGACCATACCACTTTATAGAGAAACCAATATTGTTTGAGGTTTTCGGAACCATTCCCATGGAACATAGATAATTTCACATCATCTCCCACCATCCTAGGCCTTCTTGTTCTGTTCATTGATTCGCTACTGTTAATGTGTTGATGACACACTAAGAAATTTGGTGTTTAGTTTCTTTCTGACTATGGCACAATGCACAAAGGTGTAGGTACATTGTTTCTTTGGGCTGGTATTTCCTCAGGATTGGGCATAGTCTTTTTGTCTCCTTCATCATTGTAGGGTCTCTTAGTCCCTTGTGATATTCTCTCATAACTTCTTGTTCTATTCATATAAATTCTCTCCTTAGTCCTCTGCCTCTTGTCTTACTGAAACCTTACCCCCCTTTGCATAATACCACACTCTTCCTCATCTTCCCTTATAGTTTCATTGTAACTCCCATCCATCTACCCTATATCATTCCATCCCACACTCATCTCCATAGTACTTGCAACCTCCGCACACCATATATTTACTCGTCAGAGTTCATCTTCAATATGCCTTTTTCATAGATAAGCATTTTAATCCACAATTGCAAAGACAATAGAAAACAAATTCTTGGTCCTTTAAAAAATTCTCTTTCCACATCACTATAGGAATTGATTATGTCGACCATGAAATCAGTGATGTATTCTTCCAAGATGCTTTTAAGACACACTTCAACAGCCCTCAATGATTTGTTATATCAGCTTTGGGGTCCAGCAAGTAGGTTCACCTCCTTGAAAGTTTGCTTTCGATAAGTTAGCTATGCCAACTACTCGTACAAGATAATCGGAAACTCGAAGAAGAAATATTCATGGATATTATAATATATATGCCTTCCAAGCAACTATTATGTCATTATCCTAGAAATTGGATTTTCTTCTGCTGTGAATTCTCGAGCCTTTCGATCGAACCAATCTTGAATCTTCGGTCTCGTCAGATGATCCAACATTTCTTCCTTTTCCTTGCTGTTATATTTTTATCAATTAGACAATATGATCTTAGGATCTTATTTGAGAGAATAACATGCACAACAATCAATCACAAAAGACAGTAGACAGAAACATTTTCCTCTGGGAAACCATAAAGGAGAAAACTCCACAACTTCCTCAGAGATACAATGAGCACTAATGGAAGAAGTAAAACCCAGAGATAGAAAGATGATCTCCAATAGCTATTCTCTATATCAGTTGAGCATGATTGTTCTCTCTCACCTATGTGCTATAGCCAGGTGAGTGTGTGTGTCAAATAGAGAGGCTCACTCTCTATTTATACTAGTTTCCGACTTGACAATAACTTACTAGGGCCGACCTATCTAGGAGAGTCTAAAAACCCTAGTGGCCCAGAACTATGGGGACTTTTTTCTTCGATCAACAAGAAGGGTTAATAAGTATTGCTTTACATGACTTGATTACATTACTGATTCTCCCGATAGGAACATCAGGGTACAATCAAATACAAATGATTCTCCCGATGATCCTGTGGATTATTCATCTTCAAAATTACACTGATCCAACATGGTACAATAGTTATTAATATATGTTTCAAAGAACATAACATATGCTAAACATAGTGCGCGACTAGCCTTAAGGGCCGCACGGTGCGACAGAACATCGCGCTGCTTGCACAACTTGCATAGTATGGGCCACACAGTTTGTGCACTGTCAGGAGGTAATCTAAAATGGTTTGTGCCAAAGCCCGTGTGATCACATATACTGCGATGCTGCGACATTGTTTATATGCTGCAATGCTGCGACATTGGTCACATATGCTGCGATGCTGCGACATTGGTGAAGTTGGTGGTGGAATTAAACGGTTACGTTACAAGTGGCATAGCCCGGTTGCAGGTTATTGCAACGTGTTGTGAGTCAACACATGTGCATGGATTTAGTTGCAACCATTCATGGATATGGAACGTCGTGGTAAATTAACGCTTGCACAGCGATTTGGAGGGATTGCATGGTTTAGTTTTAGCATATGGTCGTAACGATAATAGAGAAGATAACAGCTGTGATGATAAAACAAGCCGAACCGTTACTTATTCGGGGGACTGAACGCTTTTATAAAGGCAATTCTAGCCATGGTGAAGAGGAGGGGGATGGTGAAGGGATCTTGAGATCCCCGAGAGTTTAGCTGTAATTTATCCGGATTGCTGTTTGTAGGAAAACATGACTATACTCTGTTATGATTTGTCTTCTTTACCTTTTGAAAGCCATTTTGTAATTTCCAGACAGGGGTCTTGAGGAATTTCTGTCCATCATTCTGTTTGTACAGCTGCTGCATTTGATTTTGCAGAGGCAAAGCTTCATTTTTCTGTTATGAGAAACTTGGGGAGTTGCTGTGAAGTGCCCAGATGCTGTTCTTTTTGAAGCCGACATTCTCTATTATAATTTAGCTTTCTTTGCCTTTCGAAGGCTAATTGTAATTTCCAGAAGAGAGGTCTTAAAGAATTTGTACAACATTCTGTTTACAGTTGCTGAAGTTGATTCCATAACCATTTTTGTACCATATTAAAGAGATTAATTGGATCGGTACACATTGGAGAGGGACCCGGAGACGTAGCCCAGTGGAGGGGGTGAACTCTGTTATCAAATTCTGTTTGTGACTCTTGTTTCAGTGTTTCTCATTTCTATTTCAGTTCTGTTGTTTCATTTCCTGTTTAGGTTGTTGTTATATCAGATTTCATAATTTAATTAACTGTTAAAGCTATTTCATGAATTCAGCAAACTGATTAACGCATTCATTAAAATTGTTAATGCACATAAGTTGAGATCTGACAGATCACCCAATAGGAACGTCGGGGTACAATATAAGATATACAAGTGAATCCATTCTAAATTTACAAATACATCAACACTCCCTCTTAACTAGGAAGGTATTCTCTTGACATAATTCATCTGCATAATTCCTCGTCACTAGATCAAATATGGATCATCATCAAAGCTACATCATCACTGGATCATCATCAAATCTGGATCATCATTGGATTATAATCAAAATTGGATCATCACTAGTTCATCATCATCATCATTTCTTCCGCTATCTCGATCAAATGGTTCTATCTCTCAATTCTACTCATCACAGAAGTTCTACAGAACCAACCCTTTTTCATGCTAGTTGTATGCGTAGCCTCCATGTAGGTATTCATATTCTTCAGGACTTATATCTGACCATGTAGGGAACACATCCCGAAACCATGTCAGAAGGGCTCTGCACTTACATCTGACCATGTGGGGAACACATCCCGCATCCATGTCAGAAGGGCTCTGCACTTACATTTGACCATGTGGGGAACACATCTTGCATCCTTGTCATAAGGGCTCTGCACTTATATCTGACCATGTGGGGAACACATCCCGCATCCATGTCAAAAGGGATATGCACTTACATATGACCATGTGGGGAACACATCCCGCATCCATGTCAGAAGGGATATGCACTTATATATGACCATGTGGGGAACACATCCTGCATCAATGTCATAAGGGATTTCGACTTATGTATGACCAAGTGGTTAACACATCCCACATTCATGTCAAAAGGGCTCTGCACTTATATTTGACCATGTGGGGAACACATCCCACATCCATGTCACAAGTATCTGCACTTACGTATGACCATGTGGGGAACACATCCCGCATCCATGTCACAAGGGATCTGCACTTATATCTGACCATGTGTGGAACACATCCCGCATCCATGTCAGAAAGGGATCTACAATTACATCTGACCATGTGGGGAACACATCCTGCATCTATGTCAAAAGGGCTATGCACTTATGTCTAACCATGTAGGGAACACATCCCGCATGCATGTCAGAAAGGATTTTCACTTACATCTGACCATGTGGGGAACACATCCCTACCACCATATCAGAAAGGCAAATAGAATCATCACTACCTCAATATGGAGAACACCAAACTTCTTCCTGAAGTACTCGAACTTCATGGCCATTTCTAGCATAGAATCACATGAGGGTTGACTACATCAAAGGATAACCTACGAGCTTCACTAGGACTGATTACATCCGAGGAAAACCTATAGGATATTTTATGTCTGAGCAATATACGAGCTTCAACATGATTTTTATGCTCAAAAAACCTGTCTCCCCAGCTATGCTAGAACTCCCTCTTTCAAGATATCTCGACCTGGATCACATGATCGAGCTTCACTGATCCTCTCTTGGATGTTCTTAGTGCCATGCATGAATCCTTCCTACTAAACCAATAGATCACACCTGATCTCATACTAAAGCAGCACCCCGAAGTGCTCTTCCTATCAATGGCACTACCCAGTATGAATCCACATAACCCTCGAGGTTAATCTTCTTATTCTATTCATACTTGAGCCCATAGTCAACTGTACCCTTTAGGTACGTCAGAATATTCTTTGCAGCAATCATGTGAACATGTCTCGGATCTGTCAGGAATTGGTTCAATGTGTTCACAACAAAGCAAATATTTGGTCTCATATTCGTTAGGTACATCAAGGAACAAATCATTTGACGATACATTATGGCATCAACCGTATTTGATGAAGAATCACTCAATAGCTTCAGGTTCAATGCCATAGGTGTGGTCAGGGCTTTGTACTCCATCATCCCAAATCTCTTTAGAATATCTACTCCATACTTCCCTTGTCCTGGGGAGATTCCATCTGCATTCTGCCACACCTCCATTCCTATAAAGTAGTGGATCATATCCAATTCCTTTATATCAAACTCAACAACAAGTCTCCCTCTTGCAACTTTAATGAGTTCCACTTTTTTTCTGTTAGGAACAAGTCATCGACATATACCAAGAGCATCATTGGTCTTCCACCTTTAACCTTGAAGTAAAGGTTGGAATCCTCTTTACTCGGAGTAAAGCCTAGAGACATCAGTAATATGTCCATCTTTTTATACCATGTCGAACCTTAGGATCTTCTATAGTGACTCCCTCTTAAGTGGAGCATCATTCTCCATCTGCCTTTCATACTCTATGTATTGAAACATTATGTACTGGAGTGACAAGTAGCTTCCTATGCTACTAATATTCTATGTATCCATCTAGGGTCACTGGATATCAAGATCCTCTATCTTGAAAGCATTCTTCTCACACCCATCTGTGAGCTTGTTATCCTCTATAGGATTTCAACCTTGTAGCAAAGGTTAAGATCTTCATCACTCTAGGTGATCTTCAAGCTCCTCATGTATGTGTTATCCCATGGGTTTCTTCTAAGCTCATACACGAGCTTATTTAATTTGCACACATGATTCTTCCTGTCATGTGTCTTAACTTCCAAAGGCTGCAAATATCTCTTCATAGTCTATGCCTTCTTTCTGTGAGAATCCTCGTGCTACGAATCTTTCCTTTTATCCCACTATGTTTCCATTTACTGCATGCTGGATCTACGGACTTCCCTTTAGGTCTTGATACCACATCTTAGACATCATTCTTCTTGAATTGGTACTCTCCTTCTCTTTCTTCTTGGCTAGTTCTTCATAGTTGGAAGTTTCTACATCAATGATGTTGCTCAATAGTGTCACATAACTGAACTGTGTCTGAGATCTCTTAAAGTCTCATCATACTTTTCTTCATTTTGGATAATTTCTTGAATTTTTGTCACTTGTTCTTCGGAGCATGTCCCCTCTTTCTTTTCTTGTGGGAAATTATAAGTGATATTTCCTACAAGGCGAATGCATTAGTTGTATGGTTAGAAACATTTCATAAAGAATATTCATAATGGAAAATTCTTATGCATAAAGATATAATCATGCAACTATTTTAGGGTATACAATAGTTATCCATATCTCGTGGAAACTTTCTATATTCCATCCATCTCTGCCATGAAATCATTGATATTGTGCACTAATCCAATATGTCAGCAAATAGGTTTCATTCTAGATAAGTAGAAATGGAGAGTTGTATAACACCATGAGCTGCTTACCCATTACATGCATATTAGTTTTATACTATCATTAATGCAAACATTCTATCATACATAACACATCAACTGAATATAAGCAAATGCATAAAAAAACAATATCATGAAATGACAATTGAATATTTATCTTTATTTGTTTCATGGGTAGACTCCTTCTTGAGCCTTCCAATTCATCATCTTCTTCATTAATGAAATCATCATTTCTTATCAAAATGCTAAGACAGATAAGAGGTTCTTCAAGAATTGAGTCCTTCATATTCCTCATCACTTGAGGGATCTTCTTTGAATCGTGAGCAATAGATCTTCATTTGATCCCATATTCTTTTCTCTTATTATGAGTTGAGCTTCTTCTTGTGTGCACTCTTCCCAAAGTCTGCTGAAGGTAATCACTTCCTTCTAGCACACATTCCTCGAATGGATAAATCCCATGATCCTCGGAGGCCATTCAAGGTGGTTATCGCAATTTATGTATTCTCTACTTCTTATTCCACAGCTTCAAGTTGTTCTTTGATTTGAGAGACCCTTGTAAAGTATGACTGTATGGTTTCTGCATTGTGGATCTTTACATTCTTCAACTCGTTTCTCAAAGTCATCTTCTGATTTATGTTCTTCCCTTCAAATAGCTTGGTTAAGGAATCAAACATCTCTTTTGGTGTCTTTAGGGAATATACTTGTGGTATATGGTGATACTTGACCTAATCAAGAATGATCTTCTTGTCCTTAACCAAGCTCATCTTGTGTAAGGCTTTAGCCTCATCTCCCTTTGGAACTGGAACCTCTCCACTTATGTAGATGTCTAATTCATTTTCTTAAAGAAATAGTGAGATCATATACTTCCATGCTTCAAATTTGTCATCTTCACCAATATTTCCATCAAGATGGTGTGATTAGTCATTTTGAAATGAGAACCTCAAATGTAAATAACAAAAGATTAGATCTTACCGATTTGAGGTGTCCGTCTTGGTTCCGGAGCTAGCTGATCTAGGGGTTTTCAGAGAAACCCTAATTTTCCAAACTTGTAATCTTTCATATCTAATTGGATAGAAATATGGGCATCTTCAAGGAAATTTTTCCAATGTACTCATTTTCTGAAATCAGTGGAGGGAATCTCCCGAAACAGGAAGCCCTAGTTTTCCAATTTCTTTTGCATAAATTCTTGATATTTTTTTTGCGGTATATCTGAAATTACTGCTTCTCTGTCTCTAAATTTTTTACTGAGGTAGACTCATCTATCCTCTTTCCAACACCGTAAGTTTTTGCAGAATAGGTTTTACCAATTGGGACTTATGAGAGTTTTCCCAAGGTGATTTATTTCAGGACTCTTCAACATAGAAAACTTGTACATACTACCACATGTCACTATTTCACCTTCAAGGTATGAAACTTTTAAAACATAAATTACAATCTATGCGCTATCTGGAAAATCTTGTGAAATTTTATTTGGACCTTCGTAGCCCTAGATATAGCAATTCTACCTAGGTGTCGTGTTTAGGGATGAATCCTCAGAGAGGCTTGAACCCTTATTTGGAGGAATTATATCTCTGAGAATATAGTGAATATGAGGCTGAAATTTTTACACATGGTACATCAGGATGTTGTCTTCAATCTGTGAAAATTTTGGCTCCCGATTTTTCTTAAATCGCGTGATATAGAGAATTTATGAAAACTACCACTTTTAGTATTTTAGGGTTTTTCAGGCCCGAGGTCAAACTAGGGTTAGAATTTCTAATAGTTTTACTCAAACAAAAATTTTAAACGTTGTCTCTAAATTTCTGTTTTGAGGAGGAGATAAATCCTATGCTAGTCTCACTCAAAAATTCCACTTCTATGAAAAGCCTTAATTGTCACTGCAGTGGTAGGTCAGAAAATGAAAATGCCCAGAATCAAATTCTAATTGGATAGAAAGATGTTCCCTTCAATGGAGAGTTAGCCTAGCTTTATTTTGGTGATGAACAGTGGAGAGAGACCCGAAAAGTAAGAAGCCCTAGATTAAACAACTGCACCGTGTCTTCTTCTTATGTTAGCTCTCATACCATGTTGGATTTTTATCAATTAGACAATATTATCTTAGGATCTTATCTAAGAAAATAACATGCACAACAATCAATCACAAGAGACAATAGACACAAATATTTTCCTTGGGGAAACCATAAAGGATAAAACCCTGCATCTTGCTTAGATATAGAATGCGAACCAATGGAAGTAGTAAAACCCAAAGACAAAAAGACAATCTCAAGCAACTATTCTCTCTCTCTTACTTGAGCAAGCTTCTTCTCTCTCACCTATGCGCTAAAGCTGGGTGAGTGTGTGTCTCAAATAGAGAGGCTCACTCTCTATTTATACTAGTTTCCAACTTGACAATAACTTACTAGGGCTGAATTATCTAGGAGAGTCTAATAACCCTAGTGTCCCACAACTATGGGGACTTTGCCCTCCGATCAACAAGGGGGGTTAATCACTATGCATGTACATGACTTGATTACATTAATGATTTTCCCCATAGGAACATCGGGGTACAATGAAATACAAATGATTATCCTGATAGGAACATTAGGGTACAATATAAGATATAAAAGTGAATACATTCTTTAGTAACAAATACATCAACACTCGCAGTATGGTCCAGTCAATGGAACATTTTCTTGATACAGATATGTCAATAGGGGTTCAGACTTGGCTAAAACCCCTAAACATCATGATATACATGAGCACCGACCCGGAAAGGTTTTACCCTATCCAATAGCACCTGCGAAGCAGATGAAGTCTCACCCAATATGTTCAAGGGAGAGTTGTGCGAACCACGTTTCTGCAGTAAGGAGGATTATCTACACATCAACTTCTTACTAATCTCTTACTGTCACGATATTAACTAGATATTAAAACAAGGATTTTATCATCATGTATTCATCAATAACCGTTCATATTAGATCACATAATTATATTTACTCATAAACTTATCGACAAACATGACATCATTCCGTATGTATAGGCATCGCATCATTCAGAAAAATAAACCATATTCCATCAATTACTCATCTAGATTGCACCAGTAAAGCAGTAAAAATAGAAAACATAACATCATAGATCAAGATACAGTGGTTCCAACATCATCGTACTTGTCATATTACTTTTGTGCATAAAAACAAGTTCTCTAAATACATTCTCAAAGTTGCAAAAAAGAACAAAACTACAGATCGATCTTCTGCAGATGTCAAAAATATTATCACACATACATTTATGCTTTGCATATGCTTATGTTCTTACTACATTCCAAATTCTATGTATAGGCTTGCGCCTTTACAAAATGGTCCACATTACCCGACTCTCTAACTCACTTGGAGAAAAAACTACACAATTATGACCAAAAAGTAGAAAAATTATGACCAAGCCGACTCTTTTTTGACTTCTCTTCCTTGTGCACTATCCTTCATCTTGCTCACTATCGTTCGGCTTGTGCACTTTTCACATAAAAACCTCCCGCCAACAAGGATTACGTAAATTGAAAGAGAACATAATTAACGATAGAACATAAAGTCCTAATATGGTTTAAAAATAGATTTTACGTTCCTAATGTCGTTGAAATAAATCTACTAATATTTAATGTGATGCATAAACCACCTTATGCATGCCATCCTAGTTATAAAAAAATGATAACAACTATAAGAAAAATAAAATTGGCCTAATTTAAAAACATATTTAGTTGATTACCTATCTAAATGCTTGGAATGTCAACAGGGAAAATATGAACATCACCACCCAGTATTTTTTTTACAACCTTTACCAGTGAGTGGAAATGAGAAGTTATGTCTTTGAATTTTATCACGGGTTATCCAAAACACAAAAACAACATGACTCAATTATGGTTGTAGGAGATAAGTTAAGCAAATATGCACATTTTATTCATGTAAAATCGACTTACAAAGTTGTTAATATTGCTGAAATATTCCAACTACACAGAGACTATATTCCGAATACACGAAGTATCGAAGATGGTAATCTCCAACCAAGATGTTAAATTTATGTTAATTTTTTGGATATCTTTGTTTGCATGTTTAGAAACCAAAATAAATTTCAACACTAGTTATCACCCTGAAATGAATGGGCAAATAGAATGTACAAATACAGTCATCAAATATATGTTAAGAATGTACATGGAGAACCCACTAAGTGGGAAGAGTATTTTCATCTTATGGAGTTCGTATACAACAACGATTATCAACCCTCAACAAAAATTAGCCCATTTGAGATCCTATATGGAAATAAATGTACTACTCCAATTAGCTAGGATATCACCATAGATGAGCTTATGGTAGGACCTGAACTAATACATGACATGGAACAAATTATTCATAAAGTTCAGAGGTATATGAAGGTGGCACAAGATTTCCAAAAAGGTTATGCTGACTTAAAAAGACAACATAGAGAATTTGTCATCGGAGACCATGTGTATCTGTGGGTCAAGCTAAAGAAGAGTGCACTTATATTGGGAAGCCTTGCCAAATTCTCATCACGGTTTTTGTGGACCTTTTCATATCTTGGAAAGGATCGAACTAGTAGAATACAAACTTTCACTTTCAGTTCATTTAAATATTCATAATGTTTTCCACGTTTCTTTATTAAAACAAGTATATGCATGCTTCCCCTCGCATCATTGAATAGAATGTGGTGCAGGTGGAATCAGAACACGAGTTTTTGGTGGAACCTATGCAAATTATAGACAAGAACGAAACCAATTCATCGCTCGGTTAAACGTGCAATGGAAGCAAAGTTAGCCTCGAGGAGGAAACTTGGGAATTGGAGGATGATATGTGAGGAAAATATCCAGAATATTCCTAGAACCAATGGATGAAGAATAAAACACTCAGGACAATGTTAATAATAATGGGGTGTAGATGTAACATCTCCTAAGAAAGGAAATATTATATTTAATTAATTCCATTGTTTAAATTTAAAAAGATTGAGAGGATCTAAAATCTTCTAATTGTCCCTTGTGGAAAGATGTAATAAACATTTTGAATTTATTTAATTGAGAATAAGAGAGAACAACAAGGTTAAATGAGGAAACTATGTATAGAAGAGTGGAGGACAAAAAATATCTAACCTCGGGGAAGTCAAAAGAAGTGTCAAGAGTGTATTAACTATCTTGACACCCAACAAAAAATATGGATTTTGATAGCTGCAAAAATTTCAAAGAGGAACTCGTTGTTGGTAAAAAACCCATAAAAATTATTATAAAAAGACATATGTCGGAGGAAGGACGCTTCTTAGTATGATAGGAGGAATAATATTGCAGTGTGAGAACTATGGTGCTAGGCAATAGATTCTTATTGAACCATTGTGTTTGATACTCAAGTTGGTTGTCTCAATTCTTGTTATGCACAGTTTGGATTGGGGGTGATTAGAGTGTATCTTCTCTTAATGTACAGTTGGGTGGAAAGTGTATTTTACTTATACATTTAGATACAACATTGTGAGGTTTCTTTAATTTTGATTAAATTATAATGTATTTATAGAGTAACTCTGTAAACTAGGAATTGAGATTTGTGTTGAACATGTAGAAGTTAAATTCCATCACTTATTTTATATCCTCTTATATAATGTGTAGTGCAAAATAAATAGTGGTTAATATTTAGACAAAAAGATGGTTATTACCATAAATCTGAATGAAAATGTTGTAACATACTATTATTGTTTTAACTGAAGGTTATGGCATTATTAGCACCTTCATGCTAATGAATTTCAATATTTTTAAGGATGAATGTCTGTTTGTAAATAATGCTTTTACTATCGCTAGTAGGTTAGGGTTTGTAGTTAATATGGAAACTTAGATATATGTAAATTTGTATTTACCTTCAGAAGTATGTTTTATTTAACCTTTACTTGTTTAAAGGGGTTAATCCATGTAAAAGTAAACATAGACATACTTTTGGTTTATGCTACACAAAATACAGGAAAATGGATTCATAAACAGCTTTGAAAAACAATAGGGTTTGTTTTTTATATAATTTTATAAACTCATTCGCAGTAGCTGATAAACACTCTTTAAATACAAATCTCTTCGTGCATAAAATTTTAGGAAATACCACCCATAAAAACGATTTCCTGAGCCAATAGCTCTCTAAAGAGTTACAATATTAAAACATACAGATTATGTTGCAAAAGAACTACAAAATTGATATTTACATAGTAAATATCAATGTGACCAATAAAAATCCTAGGGAGAATAAACATGACTAAGAAATCTAAAATGGTACAATTAAATTACCCTTAATTTTCCTGAAGGAGAACATTTTCACAAAAACCTATTTATTGTATTTATAATTTTTTTCTAGTTTGTATACAATTAATCCGTATAAGGAGGCCCTTTCCTCTGTTACTGAAATACTGAAAAGATACAAGTTAGGAAGTATGAAATAACCATCATCTTAGCCGTGGAATACCAACTGCTAGAAAGGACTAAGCCCATGTTTAAACTCGTTACAATAAAAATTCTGTAGCTATGAATACATTGATATATCTCTATAAAACATGCCAAATAACCGAGAGTATGTATAGTTCCAAAAGCATAGATTATCGCAAGTAGTTACAGCGTAAGAAAAATATTATCATTAAATATTTTCCAAAAAAATTCAACAACAAACAAAACCTTACGCAAACCTGATTCTTTTCTTGCTTCTTTGTTTTACATTTACAACGTCTTAACGAAATACAACTAAGCATGAATGGTTAAACCCTAATTTTTAAAGTATTCAACATATTGTTTAAACAGTTTAGGGTTAAAAACACATCACAACTGAACGCTAACTTTCGGACAAAAATTCAATACTTTTATCTTCAAAACAAATAATGGACATTGGTAAATGTTTCACATCCTTAAAACGAAAGAAAATAAACTAGTATTATAACTCGGTGTTCAAGATAAAGCTTACAAGAATATATTATCTCTTTTCACAAGGATTTTCACTTAATTACATCAGAATAGACCACGTCACCCATCTATATGGCGACTCTAGAAACTTAAACCAGTAAATTATTACCATTTCATTCTGAGACTGTAACTAATGGTTAATTTATTAAATATTGTACAATTTGTTTTAGGACAGGCTTAAGTCCACATTTAAAACATAGACTGTAAATTTACCAAGGTTCAAGGACTTGTAATTCCCTTTACACTCAGGATTAGCAACCTTACTAGGATTACAAAATAGATAAAACCCGTACCATGTTTGTAAAGAGTAAATTAGTTACGTATCGAATCAGAGAAGGCTCTCCTTCCACACAAGGGTAGTACCTAGAAACCAATCATAAAGACCATACACCAACAGATGAATACTTCACTTAGGTGATATACCACTTACCTCGGCTGTTGGGAACACTCAACGACAAAGGTTCCATAAACAAGTTAAGCTCGTGAGAAAGAATGCTATAAATTACATAAACTCTATTACGATAGGCAATGGAAGAAATTGTTTTTGGACTTACCAGGAGCGGATTTGAGACCCTTTCCACCGGAATAACTTCCCACTCTGGTTTCACCGTGACACAAGAAACCTAACAGACCGTGAACCTTTATTTGTCACTTTTCATAACTTGAAATGTTCTAGACCCAAGTATTTGCAATGGGCTAGTTGCTACTATCACGGTGACCCCAAAGATCCTCCTAGATCTCAAATGCTTGATAGAGGAAACACACTACAAATATTAAACTGGACAGGTCAAACGTCAAAGCTTTAGAAAGAATCCAAGCCTTTGTTTTTCAAGGTTCCGATAGAGTTATTACTCGAGTACCCGAACCCAACTTTTTGTACCATTTTGGATCATAATATTTAACTACATCCAGTACTAGGTTACATTTGTCAAAAGGGACAGTTGTGGAGAGTGTTGATGCTTAGCGACCTTTAGGCCACCATGTGGAAAATTTGGTTTACCTTGTTTCCATTACGTTCATTAAACCTGCAAACAAACATATAATTATATCATAGTATTTCCCTTATTTAAATATGATACAGTTAGCAGGATAGCTTTATACACAATTAAATGATTTAAAACATTATTCCCCCTTACCTCAGGTTAATGACGAGGTTGGTTCCACGAGCCTTCATATAGCACCACCATGTAGAAATAAAAGTAATTTGAGTTATTCAAATACTAAGTAAGTGCAACTCCCCTTGGTGAAACTTCACCTTGTTGCTTTGTAACTTTATAATTGAACGGATTATTACCATATTATAGATGTATGCTTAAGAGATACTTTATATATGTCTTAAGCATTAATTTTTATTTTTATGCACTTTAATCCTTAGGGTTTTATAACACTAAATGCACCTTTAGGATAAAGTGTTTAGAATCAGAGTTATTGTACAACTCCCCTCTCTCTTGTCATAGAGGTGTTACAAGAAAAGTCATGTGATACATAGATGAGTTCAATGATAGTACTAGTGTTAAAATAAATTGAATCTTCACATAATATTATTGCGTATATAGAAAAGAAAATATATAAGACAAATAATGGTAGAGTCATTTCTATAGTTGATGCATAATATATGTGAGAGGGTAATAATAAAATTAAAGTTAAAACCTCTATCTTGGTGTCTATATATAAACAATATATTTCTTGGGGCTATATTTGATTATAATTTTCCTCTTTACCTTTGTGACTAATGTTACAGTTGATTTTACCACAAATGGTAGATCACATATGTATGGCCTTCCCTATCCCTCTGCAGACTCTTTGGACCCCATGGACTATTTTTTTACCTTTGATGTTTCCAAGATCATCCCTAAAAACACCTGTTATTTGCCATCCATGACTTTTAAACCCTTTCTCGCGTATACATGTGGATATAACCCTTAAACCTGCGTACATCGAGATGTATGCAAAGGGCCAAATATTTTTGGAGTTTTCCTTGATTTGGATCTGAGTCACTTGTCTCTTGGCCTTCCATATGCCTCGATATCACGTGTACTTGACCTTCCATTACCCCATTGAAGCACTGTATAAGGAACCCTTTGGATGGATTGAAGAGGAGGAATTGAAGAGAAAGAAAACTATAGTCCATTATTGGCGTAGCTTATACTTGCGTTTGCATCCCTTTGTCCCTTGGAGTACTTGATGTTCTTCCCAAGCTTGACTTTGTTTGTGAGCTTGCTATCAAGAGATGGAGGATTGAGGTAGTGGAGGCCCAGGTGCAGGACTCAGTTTCTCTAGTTCGCAGACGTGTCGACGGAGGTTTTTATTCATGTAATCTCTGATTTATATTAATAGAAATATCTTTTCCTGTCCAATGATGTGCATTTAAATGAATATTGAATCCATGGATGATTTTAATTGCTTATAGATTATTGATTATATATGCTAGAGTAGGTCTAACACCATTATATAGCATGCTTGTCTTGTTTGCTGATTGTTGAGAGAGCAAATTGTTAACACAAGAACGATTGGAAAAGCTCAACAGGGATCTACATCAACCATCCTGAATAAGGTATGTTTTGAGATCCTTTAGTGTTAGATGTTTTATTTCTCTTGCATATTGGTAATGGATTGATTTCTACGGTCACTCTGTCTATTTTGGTACACCCCAAGCCATAGCAAGTTTTCTTTGTAACAAAATTGGCGACCATACTGGGGATTTCCTAGTCATTTCCTTTGGGGGTTTTGTCGACATTCAATGTTCTTGAATTGCTCTGATTTCTCTGTTTCTTAGTCGGGTCTGGGGGCATGTTTTCCCAGTAGTGTCTTACTGGAGTAAATTTTGTCTTAGCTTGTCTGTTTGCCTTCTTTTTATCTCTTTTTCTTCCTGTACGCGGGTTTTGCCTTCACAGTCCCATGTACATGTGGTTTCTCCTAGAATAGTTGCGTATATACGTGGATTTACTGCAAACAGTCCCGTATGCCATGATTTTTTCCTTTGTGGGGAATATTAAGTGTTGCTAGTTGAATTTGGATAATTGATGAGTCTTCTTGGATGCTTCTAGAGTCTGTATACACCCTTGTTTCTGACCAGAGACGCTTTTTAGTTTAAATTTTGGAAAATGCTCTTGTCATTTCATTTTCTATTTTTTGTTTTGGGATTAGTGCATTAGGTATCTTTTACCTTGGTTCTTTTCTTGGGTGTTATCTCGTAGTGCTTGCAGATTCTAAGGGTTGTAGTCATACTTTTGCTTTTTATCTCATTTAATTCAAAAAATACAAAAACATTTGCTTTTTGAATCATTATGCATTATGTGCATTTTTCATTTGATATGGTACTTGTATTAGGTTTGCTTGGAGAGTATTAGTGATATTTTCATATAGGAATGATTGCATATTCATTTCAAGGAAAATTTTGCACTTCACAAAGTAGCATACCCTGTTCTTCATTTGACACAGTGCATTTGCATTGATTGTTAGGTGTACATTTTACTTCTTATTGTGTCATAACATCATTAGTTGCACAACCATTTACCCTTTGAGTAATAAGCCAATTAAAATCAATGCATAATAAAATGAATTACACTCTTTTCTTTTATAGGGTGCACCAAGAAGACTAGGTTTTAGGTTCTTGGAATAGTTCATTGTGAGTAAATTCTCCAAGACCACTAAATGAAACATTTATGTGTCTGTCCAGGTGAGAGTGTGAAATTCCTTTATATAATTAGTGTTCTCAGGATCCTCCTCTCACAAGGGAGTTAAGCACAAGGCCGTGTGAGCGGTTATGATTGGGATGATCCCTGGTTGTAACTGAGTAGCACTGAAGATATTTCTAGGATTGTATTTGTATCTAGGGGGCTCTTTTGAGAATTTTTGGCTTTGCTACCCTGCCCATACGGCCAATCCTGCCTACGATTGTCTGCCTTAGCAATTATTATATTGAGGTGACCTTAGTTTCCTTACCTAGGTTATCGAGGGGGTACTTCGCAGAGGTTATTGTGTAGGTGTCCTTGCCAGGTAGGGGTCGGACAGCACAGTTGCTATATGCATTGAAGCCGAGGGCCACTATAATTGGTTACAAACCTCTGCTTGTTGTGTATGGGAGTCTCAAGCCTCTCCTAGGAGAGACATACCTGCTTCATTCGGGAGCTCACATATCCTACCCTTGTTTGCTTGCGATTTGGCTTCACATTTTATAGGTGTGTGCCTTGTGCATGCTAGTTTTCGTAGGGTTTGCGTAATTAGATTGAGTCTTTTCATTTTTTGAGTCATTATGGATTTGGGTGCAGTGAATCGTCGTTCTCTTCATTTAGCAGGACTTCCACCTTCCGTGTCTGCTCCTCGTTTGGGTGGGAGAAACAGATAGTCCAGGCGAACTACTTCTCACTTTGATTCACACACTATGCGATAGCATGAGGATGAGATTCTAGAGATGTCCTTTCCACCTCATGAGGTTGGGGAGGAATATTCTACTCCCTTATATGAAATATCGTCACAGTATGGTTATGATCCCTCATTCACAGGTCGTTGGTATTGGTTAGTAGGTGACAAGACTCATTATGAACCCACAAGCACTAGTCATGTTCGTTATGGCATGTCTGATATCCCTGCACCCGATATGGCATGTCATGTCAAGTCAGAAGTTGAACCTATACCTACGCCTTAGGGAACTCCTATTCCATTCCATGCAGAGAGATTTGGGAGCATTAGTCATATCGCACCTTCAGTCCTAGTGGTGGAAGCAACCTCACATGTATGTCTTAAACCTAGTGTTGGTCATCAGATGTGGATACCAGAGCCGAGACTAGTGACCATTGGGAACACCACTTAGATTCCTTCACATGTCCCTTTGTCCTCGAACCCTACTCCTTTGAATGTGTTTTTGACAACCCTTCCTCCCCCTCATTCACGTGGTCCTTCGGGTCGGAATATCGCTACTAGCCATGTTCGTACTACAACTACTCGCATGATAGTATCTCAGAGTCAAGTACAACCTGTTGTGTCAGGAGGTCATATCCCTATTTTTGGATTGTCTTATGGTCCATCTCAAGGATTTCCCCATATCCCTAACTATGGAAATTCTCATGGGACATTCCATGGGACACCTTATGGACCTTCTCATGGATAGCCTTATGGATCGTAGTATGGATAGAACTATCAACCCTATGGGTATGGGTATCAACAACCTGCTTACTCTACCAATTATGCCTTTGTAGAACTGCATAATCAAGGTACCCCAAATCATAATTCTTCCATGCAGCCATATACGGGTCAAATGGGAGGAGGTTATTATGGCCAAGGCCATGGTATTTATAGAAATCAGCCTTACATGAACTAGAACTATTAGGGAGCGTGGCATAGACCAGCTCAAACTAGGATCCCTTTCCTTGCAACATTGAACTTACCTAACTTATCAAGACTTATGAACGATTTGGTATCTCATGACCTAGCCTGGCCGACCATCCCTAACAAGATTCCTTCGGACATTCCCAAGTTTGAGGGAAAATATGGAGAAGATCCTAGTGAGCATGTCACTACTTTTCACCTTTGGTGCTCTTCCAATTCCTTACATGGCGATTCAATCAATTTGAGGCTATTTCAACACACCCTCACCAGGCCTGTAGCGAAATGGTATATAGAGTTAACAAGGGGGTCATACATTTTATTTGATGACCTTGCCATGAGTTTCCTTAATCACTTTCAGCTCCGCGTACGTTACAACTTTGGTGTCGAACTCTTGTCAACATTTTGACAAGACAAAGCCACACATATCTCGGACCATATTCAAAAGTGGCATAGACGGAAGTGGTTTATTAAAGCCCTTATACCACTGAAATTTCTCTTTGAGTGGTTCCTTAAGTCATTGTTACCTTACATTGCGAAGGATGTTTCTACATCCAGAGTCCAAAATGAGGAACAAGCAATCTTTAGGGCACAAGAGTTGGATTTGATCTACACTCAATCAGGACTTTTGTATGAGATTATACCTAATTCTTTGTGATATAAATTCAATCCCAAGATCAAGCCTCGGCCACATGCCGATGGCATTGTGGGATGTACAAGTACCAAACCCATGGATTCGGTTATGAAACAAGTGAGCTAATTGTTAATTAATCATTCGATGTCGAGACAAGCCACGGCTTCATTTCAACCTACCCAATATCTGAGTGTACTTTCCATGCAATCATCTAACCAAAAGGGAAACCATCAGCCTAGAAGGAATAAGAAAAAATGGAAAAATAATCATAAGGATGAGAATAAGTGTGAAAAATGCTAATTATAATGACAAGAATGTTCGTAATGCTGAGGGGGACAAGTAGACTAAATGTAAGGTAAAGTTTCCTTGCAAGTTATGTAAGGAGGACCACCTCACTCACTTGTTCCCTCATATGGAAGATTCCTTGAGGTTCATAGCGTAGGGCCCAACCGTGCTAACTAATCCTTAACCCAACAATCAAAATATGAACTCGAGGACCATTAATCCTCATTGTGCATTGGGTGGAGATCAAAATCCACTATAGTCCAATACTAGTCATGGTTGCATCAACATGGTGCACGCTACTAAGGTTGTGACTCGTGCGAAGGATTATGGTTTGTCACAACTGGACCTTGGAAAGGAACCCACTCCACGTGAGAGCCCTTTGCGTATCGAAAAACCTACAGATAAACCTGAAGTTTCACTTTGCATTCCTAAGGGAGTCCTAAAGAGTTTAGGGCACAATCCTAATGCCTGAGCCACCCAGAACTATTCTCTTATCAAGGATTTGGGCCAAACTACTTGTGCAATGTCCACGCTTGAAGTACTTATTACTTGTCCTGCGCAGAGGAGAGCCTTGATTTTGACTGTTGGGGTTAATGATGATAACTCTTCTTCCATTATCAAATTTGAAACCATGGTAATACAACCTCACTTTCCTTACTATGTGTCTCTTTTGATTCATGTAGAGTGTCTTAATATGACTGTCAAATGTATTGTTATTGATGAAGGCGCTGCTGCTTCCGTGATGTCTTTGTCATGTTAGAATGGTTTGGGTTCTCTTGAGTTGTCTCAATCCGCTACTATGTTGACAACTTTTCATGGTAGATCATTTCAGCCACACGAAATTCTTCCTTCTCTTAAAATCCAATTGGGAGGGAACACCATCGTGATCAAGGTCGAGGTGGTTGATGCGCCCCTTGACTACAATATTTTGCTGGGTTGGAATTTGATATATAGTATGCAAGCCATAGCCTCTTCTCTCTTCCAAGTGGTATGCTTTCCATTTAATGGGAAGATCATTACGATTGATCAGACATTTTGTAATCTGAGTGTTAATGCATCATCGAGAACTTCTATCCCAATTATCGATCATTCTTAGCCAGCAACTGTGAGTGTGGGTGTGGGTATGTATCCGTCTCTTATGGGAATCTTTAGCTGTCCTACACCAGTTCTTATGATCAGATCTAGTTTTGGTGAGGATTCATCCTCATTGAATTCAGTGTCTTTTTGCATTACCCATATGGAATATCCTAGGAGTCTTCCTTCGTCGATTCCTTCGATTGGACCTATTGAAATGGATGTGACATTGCCTACAATGATGATAGCATATTAGGAAAATATTTATCAAGTTGCAAAGCCTAGTCCTTCCTCTTCGTGGACAAAGGACGAGGACCCATATGTTCTACTTGCATCGACAATTGAGTCCTCTCACGTACATGATTGCCTTGATGATGTTTTTCCATAGGATGAAGCCATTATTAAGGCCATGTCTGTGGTTTAGCCACCTTGGGAAGAATTACATCATCGATCATACTTGTTACGGAGATAAATTCCTATGGCTTTGGGTACCACACCAGACAGCTTAACTCTAGAAATAAATCCTTTCCTATATTCAAGAGAAACCAAATGACTAACACTAAAGGATCTCGATTCGTACCTTATTCCAAACGGTTGGTGTAGATCCCTGTTGAGCTTTCCAACTTCAGCTTGAATTGATGAATTGCTTCCTTAACATTCAATAAACAAGACAAACATACTATATATAATTGTGTTAGCTCTACTCTAGCATATATAATCAATAACATATAAGCATTTGAAATCATCCATGGATAAAATATTCATTCAAACACACATTATTGGATAGGAAAAGATATTTCTATTGATATAAAATTAGAGATTACAATGAATACAACCTCTATCGGCACGTCTGCAAATCGGGGAAACCAAGTCCCCCACTTGGGCCTCCACCACTTCAATCCTTCATCTCTAGATAGCAAGCTCACAAGAAAAAGAGAAGATTGGGAAGAACACAAAAGTGCTCCAAGGGACAAAGGGGATGCAGACTCAAGCACAAGTTTTGGCAACAATGGACTATAGTTCTCTTGCTCTTAATTTCTCATATGCCTTCAATGCGTCCAAAGGGTTCCTTGCTGCTAATGGAAGCACCTACAAATATAAGGAAAGTCTGGTAGAAAAAGGTTTCTCTCAGGTCCAAGGAGTGGACTACCATGAGACCTTTGCACCGGTTGCAAAAATGGACTCCATCGGCCTTGTTTTGGCTATTTCCGCATCCAAGCACTAGGAGGTGCATCACATGGATGTTAAGTCAGCCTTTCTGCATGGAGATCTTCATGAGGAAATATACATGAAGCATCCAGAGGGCTACATCACTGATCCATCTTTAGTTTGCAAGCTAAATAATTCACTATACGGGTTAAAACAGGCCCTAAGAGAGTGGTATTCCAAGATGGATGCCTTCCTTCTCTCGCAAAACTTTCAGAGATGTATATCAGATCCAAATGTGTATTTACAAAAGCCTGATGGTAACATAATTATCATTTTTTTATATGTTGATGACTTACTGATCACAGGTAGCACAATTGCCTCCATTTCAGCCATCAAAACTGCTCTCCACAATGCCTTTGAAATGAGTGATTTGGGGCTTCTAAAACAATTTTTGGGGCTCGAAATCGAGCAAAATTATGATGGGATTATTGTCACTCAGTCCAAATACATTTCAGAACTATTAGTCAAGTTTAACATGGATTAATGTATGCTTGCACCATTCCCTTTCCTTACAAGGATTAGCCTTGAAGAAGGAAAAAGCACACCTCCCATGGACTACACTATCTATCGACAGTTGATCGGTAGCTTGTTGTACTTGCCACATTCTAGGCCTGATATTTGTTATGCCATGAATGTTGTATCAAGATACATGCAGCAGCCTCATGATATTCATTGGAAGGTAGCCAAGAGGATCTTCCCGTACATTCAAGGAACCAGGACCTACGGCATTCACTATGCTGCAGACTCTGAGCTAGAGCTGGTTGGATACACAAATTCCGATTGGGCGGGTGATTCTATTGATCAGAAGTCAAATTTCGGATATGTATTCATGTTTGGTGCTGGCCCTATTTTCTGGTCAAGCAAAAATCATGCTGCCATAGCACTATCTTTAGCAGAGGCCGAGTATCGAGGAGCGGTGAATGCTTGCATCCAAGCAGTTTGGTTGCAAGGAATTCTTTCAGAGTTTGATCTTGGTAGTACTTTGTCCACTGTCCTCTTTTGTCACAACCCGAGTGCTATTAAGATATCCACGGATCCAGTTACCAGGAAGAGGACCAAGCATGTAGAGATTCACATACACTACATCAGAGAGCTAGTGCATGACAGGACCATCATTCTGCAACACTGCCCAACTGATGAGCAGATTGCAGACATCTTCACCAAGATATTTTCAGAAAAGAATTTCACTTACCTCCGTTCACTATTGGGGGTGAGTTCATCAGGGTGATCCAGACTACTTTCAGTGTTCAGCTTGAGGGGGGGTTTTTTCAACTGGGTTTTCCCTCTTTTCCTCACTTAGTTTGTTTTGAGCATTGTTTCAGTTTCAGCATTGTATAGGGTGACCTATGGCCTTAGTTTCCAGGGCCCTAGCATTTTTATGCATATATGTTTTCTAACTCTTTCTGAGTATAGCTTAAGGGGGGGTGTTGGAGACATTTACCATCATACACACTCTTTTGGTCAAATTGGCCTAGTTAAACCACTATACTAAGTTTAATTGACATCAATGGAGCATTAGTTTCCATCATCCAGTCACACCCACGCCTACCTACAGTCAAGGAGGCTAACTTAGCCTTCTCGTACAGTCAAGGAGGCTAACTGGAGCACTCCGGGGGTGATCTGTGTGACATTAATGCACCTAATTTCTAACTGGTGGTTACACTCAGTTCAACCAGTCAGTTACAGTCAGTTAAGGCACCTCCAGTCATTAAATATATTATTTAATGATTATTTATTATTATTTAATGATCTGGAGTCAATAAGGTGCCTCCACCAACTTCTGATGGTCAGTTCAGCTTCAGTTAACCTCATCGGGGTTCATTGGAGTCATGGAGCACTAGCACTTGATAGTTGGCTTGCCATGACATGTGTCTAATCTCCTTCAATTGAGATTCAGTCACTTATTGCACTCTGACTTCAGTTAGGGTTTGGTGAGTCAATTAGGGTTTTGGTCAAGTGGTTAACTGAGTGAAATTGAATGGTTGAGAGTTAGTTAAGCTAGACTCACTCACTGAATTCGAATTGTCTCCTTAGGTATTCAAATTATTCATGGAGTTAATCCATTGCTCAGCATTGGAATTGTAACCCATTATTGTTTATTAAATATACAGAGAGGAAACCATTTCTGGTTCCGATTATTACCAATTCATGAGTATTTGTTAATTATTCTTTGATGATTTTTATTCCTAGTTCCTAGATCATGTGAAAGAATTAATACATATGAGGAAATTCCAGGTATTGACCCTTGTATTACCGAACATGAGATTAAGACCTATCTGAATGCGAAGCCAGTTCGACAACATTTGCGTGCGGTGAATCCTATAAAAGCACTCACCATTAAGGCTGAGGTAGAGAAACTGTTAAAAGTCGGATTTATCCATTAGAGGAAATTTCAACTCAAAATGGGCCTCCTAAAATTAATTAATAAAATAATAGTTAAAATAATAAAATAATATTTATTAATTTTGGAGGAAGAAAAGAAAAAAACTACTTTTTTGTTTGTATTTTTGACATATCTCCCCGTGTTTTTACTCAAATTTCGATCGGGAGAGCTCGTTGGATGTGGAATTAAATTCCACATCCAACGAGTACCCACTCGATATACTTTTTATGGACCCCGCTATCCCAAAAACAAGAAATACCTAAAAAAATGGAATGATGACATCATCATTCCATTTTTTTAGGTATTTCTTGTTTTTGGGGTAGTGGGGTCCATCAAAAGTATGTTGAGTGGGTACTCGTTGGATGCGGAATTTAATTCTGCATCCTACGAGCTCTCCCGATCGAAATTTGAGTAAAAACACGGGGAGATATATAAAAAATACAAACAAAAAAAGTAGTTTTTTTTTTATGATACCTATTCCCAAATTTATATTAAAAAGGTGTTTAAGACCTATACGGTATTTCAAATTTAAAGCAATTTCATCAGCTAACACATGATGACATGGAATTTGAATAAAAGTTAAAAGGCCCATTTTGAGTTGAAATTTCCTCTAATGTATCCCGTTCCCCTGACGAAGTTTGTCTTCAAATCCTGTTCCAGTTGATAAGAAGTAGGGAGTGATCCGTATATGCACTGATTTTCATGATTTAAATTGTCCTTGATGTAAGGATGATTTTCACAGACCATTTATTGATCAGATTTTGGATGAGTGTGCGGGAAGCGAGGTATTCTCCTTCATGGATGGTTTTTCCAGATATAATCAGATTCAGATCAAACCCAAGGATCAACATAAGACTGCATTTATTTGTCCTTGGGGTACTTTTGCATATCGGAAGATGCCTTTCGGCCTTAAAAATGCCGGAGCTACATTTCAGTGGGCTATGACCTTAATTTTTCATGATCTCAAAATGATTATCGAAGTGTATTTGGATGACCTTGCTGCTCATTGTCATTTGAGAGTGCGTGATCCATACCATTTGAGATTAGTGTTCAAAAGATGCTTCCATTACCAGGTTCGGTTAAATCCTCATAAGTGCATCTTTTGCGTAACTGTTGGTTGCTTGCTAGGGTTCATCATATCCAAGAATGGTATAAGAGTCGATCCCTTAAAGATTGAGGCAATACTTCAATTGTATCGTCCGCGTAATATTAGACACCTTCAGTGTGTGCAAGGCATGGAAAATTTCTTGGTGAGATTCGTAGTTCATTTTTCCAACTTGACTAAAGGATTTATGCGTTTTTTAAAGAAGGACACTCCTTTTTGCTGGGATGAGGGAGACCAGGAGTCCTTTGATGCTCTTAAGAAAGCCTCAGCATCATCCCTCATGCTTATTCCTTCTAACTATAGCTGTGATTTCATTATTTATGTGGCCACGTCCATGGAGACGGTTGGTATGGTTTTGGTTCAAGAGGATGAGGAGCTCCACAAGCATGTCATATATTATTTGAGCTGAAACCTTATTGATGCAGAAATCCATTGTTCCCATGTGGAGAAGCTTTCCTTGGACACCGTTCATGTAGTTCAAAGATTGAGACATTACATTCTCCTTCACTGAACCTTGGTTGTAGCTCATATCAATCTGTTTCAGCTCATCCTCACTAGAAGGGTAATTGAGAGAAAATAAAATAAATGGATTGTTATTTTGCAAGAGTTCGATCTCGAATTTGTTTTGGTGAAATAAAAAAAAAATTGATCTTTGCGGAGCTCATATATGATTTTCCAAGTTTGGAGGAGGAAGAGGTTTATGAGGATACATGCATCGATGAGCATATTTTCCTTATCTCAACTTTGGACCCATGGTATGGGGATATCATTGTATATTTGCAAAGGTTGAAGTTCCCTACTCACCTTTTACTAGATGAGTGACGACGATTACTTAATGTAGCTAAGAACTACCTTATAGTGGATAACACTTTGTACCGCCATGGGGTAGATTCCATTTTATGTCGTTGTTTAACCCATGATGAGGCAGAGGTTGTGCTGAATGATTTCCATGGAGGGGCGTGTGGTGGTCATTTATCTGGGCTTTCTACAGCCCAAAAAACCTTGAGAGTAGAATATTTTTGGCCATCGATCTTCAAAGATTGTGTTAATGCAGTCAAGAAGTGTCACCCTTGCCAGGTCTTTGCATGCAATATGCCCTCGCATCCAACCCCATTACATCCTCTTGTCACTGCCGGTCGCTTCACCAAGTGGGGGCTTGAATTTATGGATTGCAACCCAGCTTCAGCTGGGGGGCATCATCAAATTATAGTGGCTATCGATTATTTCAGAAAATTGGTAGAGGCTATGCCCACGGTTAAATCTGACGATGAGATATCCGCACATTTCGTTTTCAACCAAATTATTACTCAGTTCGACATTCCAAAAGAGCTTGTCACTAACTATGGTAGGAACTTTCAAAATAAAATGATGGAAGAGTTGGCTTCAAAGTTAGAGTATAAGCATAAGCACTCCTCTTCTTATTATCCTCAAGAAAATGGACAGGTTGAAGCAGTGAATAAATCACTTAAGTCCATTCTCCAATGAACCATCGCACAAATCCAGATGAATTGGCATGTCATGTTATATCTTGCTTTATGGGTTTATAGAACCGTGGTTAAGACTGCCATCGGTTTCTCTCCTAATCAGCTTGTACATGGGGTGGAGTCTGTTTTACCGATTGAATGCGAAATACCTTCTCTGAAGCTAGCTATAGAGATTTTACTAGACACTACCACATTGGAGGAACGTTTGGTCCACTTAGAGCAGCACTGAGATGCCTTAGTGGCTCTAGAAGTAAATAAGAGTCGCGTCAAGGTCCAATATGACAAGCCTATCCATTTGAGGAAGTTTAGTGAATGTGATTTGGTCCTTTTGTGGGAACAAGCTAAAGAACCCTTGGGGGAAGGGAAGTTTAATCCCATGTGGCATGGTCCTTATATGGTCAAACATGTGTTAGAGAAGGGTGTCTATGAGCTAGTGGATTATGAAGGGACAGCCTTGGTGAAGCCTAGAAATGGGCTCTATCTTAAAAAATACTATGCATGATCTTCATCCAGGGCTGATTGTTGTATACTATTGTATAGTTTTTGAATTTCATAGTTAGGTTTTCTTATGGTAATCGGGTTAGTTGATTAGCTTCCATTTCTTATGGAAGATGTCTATGGAGTCTTCCATTTACATAGGATTCGTCGATCGTGCTAGCCATCACACTCAAAAATCAGCTTCGGTTGCTTGGGTGATTTACACTCCTACAAGTCAAGTATTGTCTTTAGGAGGCGTATGTTTATGGCCTTCTTCGAACAATGTTGCTGAATATAGTGCCATTATTGAGTTATTGCGTGATGTCATGTCACATGGTGTTCTCTCTCTTGAGGTACGTCTTGATTCGCAGTTAGTGGTTTCATAGCTGAATGGCTTGTATCGTATTAGGGATCTGATATTATTAAGAATATTCTTACGTGTGAGATTACTAGAATGGAAATTTGAAAATATAACATACATTCATGTTTCAAGAATTTTTAATCAAGTTGCTCACTCATATGCTAACTATGTGTTAGATTGGCATTTGTTTCATAGAACATAAGCATATCACAAGCATACATTTTTCTACACATGTAAATAAATAAAATCGATCATCATAAAAAAAATTCATTAATATCCAAAAAGTGACATCATAATACAAAATTGGGGCTTCCGAGCCACCAAAATATACTACACGGTTGTACAAAAAGGAATACTCTCAAGTCTCTAAGCCTGAGGAGGAGGGGGGTTCTGATCGTTGTAGCACACTGCGGCTCTAGCTATCCATTGGAATAATCGAACCCATGCTCATGGTACACCAACCACAAGGTGCTGCATGGCCTTAGGAAAGTCCTCGACTTGCACCATGGGTACCTTGTGCGTCAAGCGTACGAAGTTTGTGTGAATTATTTGGGGCGTCCACTCCACATCCATACCCATGATATCGTCTCATCTTCCTCTTCGTTTATGATGAGGGAAGCCATCTAGTCATTGTGTTCTAGCATCTACATACACATGACAGATTGTAACTATGTGTCATCAAACCAAAACATGTCTTTTGAGTCAATATATCAAAAAACAAAAAAAATAATAATTAAAAAAACTTAAAAAGTGGGTTTGGGATTCCTTACCTATGTTTCCATATGCCACTCTTGGTGGTAGGGGCACGTCTGGATATCCATGAAATCCTATCCCTACATATAGGTAGTCATCTATGGCGATGATCTTCCTCCGCCACCATGGAAAGAAGTTTGCTGGGTAGGGTTTAGCCACCCTAACTCTACCCAGTTTGCACATAACATTTTTCCAATGTCATTGGTCTGGATCTCAAACTCCGTGTGGAGGAATGTCCACTCTAGGGATTATCCTTGGTACCTGCTCGAAGAAGAACATGCTGAGTATGTTGCCAAAACCGAAGTTTTGCACCCTACCCATTTTGCATTCACTGAGCTGCTAGTTCATGTTGCTCAACATCGCAGTGCTACAGTCATACACTGTGGGTCTCATACAATCCACTGCATTGAACATCAATGGCTGAGAATCTTGGTGGAGTGAATCTAATACGGCTATCCTTCCTAATGCCAATAGTATGGCCTTCAGTCCCAAAACCTGGATAGAGTTTGTCAGGATTTGACTCCCAACCTTTTCCATGTCTAGAAAGCAGTACACCGCAATGTACTCATCAATATTCAATCCATCTCTTGGACTGTGAGATCGGATATTTACCACCTCTCGTTGTTGAGATAAACCAGTGATAAAGTATACGTCCTCAAATTCGATGTTGAGCGACATCCTGTAAATGTGAAAAGTCTCAGATTTTGGATCCCAATAATCCACTAGCTGCTAGAGGAGTCTTGGTTTGGCCCTCAGGATTCCAAGACAAAAAAACTTATACAAACAACATGCCCACAATGCTTATTGGGCCATAATATCACCTTGCACTGCCTCTTCCACATCACCATGTTCTCTCTCCTTCCATTCTAACACCATCTTGCACAAAAAGCACGAGTTTTAATTAGCATTTTCCTTTGAAAACCTCATTTTCAGCCTCATACATGATTGTTTGCAAAACAACCACATATGTATGCGAGTTTGGGTGTTTTTTCTGCGTATGGCGAGCCCTATACGTGGAAAAAACCTCGATTTCCATGTGGGCCAAAACACACAACTTGGGATGGCCTAAAAAATTAATTGGACCATGAAAACTTAAAAAAATTACATGAAATAGGAAGAGGAGGGCATGAGGAGTTACCTGGATCAAATGGTGTTGAATTTCGTAAGACGATGCTCCCGGAATTCACATCGAAAGTTTTGAGCTCAAATGGGTAAACATTTCAAATGGTATGGAATTTTTAAATTTTTTACTATTTATAAAAAAAACTGAAATTTTTTACCCACTTTGTATAGTTTTTGACCATTTCTAACCATTTTGAACTAATTTGATGATGTAGGAGTCTGTTTTGAGCACGATTTGATCGTGGTTTTGACCCATTCGTGCCTATTTCAGGTATTATGTCTAAACTGGCGTATAGGTTAGGTTTCACATCCATTTTCACTTTGCATGACCTTGTGACCATTTCATTATAACCTTAGGTATGAACCCATTCTAGCTTGTCATGGAACCTTCTTGTTTCTTTTACAAGTGACAGGATGTGAATGGTAGAGCTTGACCATACATGGGTACTCTAGTTAGCTCATGTTTTGCTTTTGGTGCCCATGCAGACATTTTTCCTTTAGGGTGGGGGAGTCCTTTGTATGGTATCACCATGACTTTGCGTAAGATATTCATACTCCTCTTGATCTTTTTGCTGGCCTTTTCCCCAGGACTCCCTTATGTCAAGTTGTAATTGCATTATCATGAGTTTTGCTTTCCTTATTGATCCTTATGCCTACTTCCTTGACTTTGATTATCAACCATATAGCCCGAGCTTGTCTCATGTCCAGCCAAGTAGAGCCATTTTATATATATTTTGCAGCTTGATTCTCGATTTTTTACCAGGAGGAGACTTTCCCCCGAGTGTTGTTATACTACACATGTTTCCTTACATTGAGCATAGTTATGTTTCGCTACTTGGAACTCATTTGTTTGCTCCTTGACACTCGTCTCCTCTTATATTTGTAACTATAAAACACTTTTATTCTTTTTCAAGCTTTTCAAAATATCGAAAAAAGTCCAAAAAAAATAAAAAAATAAAAAAGCCGGACAGGAAAAGATGTTATCTTTGGTAGCAGTCGAGTTGTGTCACCTTCGAACAGAGCATTGTATATCACATCCGTTGGTTGGGTTAATAGTTTGAATTTAGGGGATGTACTTGTTTCTCTGAGTTGATCTCCACCAACTGGTAAAGCTTCCAGTCCCTATGGAGCTTCTATTGATGCCTCCTGTGTCGCAAAGATGTCCTAGTTTTTTATATTGAGTCTATGTTTTCTACATTTAGTCACCATTCACCTTTTTTCTCTTGTTCAAAGGATGTTGAAACCTGATTAAGCCATTCCCTAGTTTTCTTGACTTTGCATTGTCGGCCATTCTCGGTATTGGTACTAGTTCGAGCACATTATGATCGAGTCCTTCCACATTATAAATATTTGCTGAGTACCTCATGTTGGATGATGGGGGATGCCTTAATGCCCTCCTTCTAGCGGATTTCATCCCATCGACTTCAGATCATTTGTTCTGGGATAGGAGTCTAGAGTCATTTGAGTGCATTGAGACTTACAGTCATCAGTGGTAGGTTCTCTCACCATCGATATTTTTGGGAATACATCAATGTCCCCTGATCGATGGATTCTTTCAAGTGTTTGATCTCAACTCATTTATTCGCACTTGTTAGATTTCACTCTAGTACCTTAGTTCCCATTTTCATTGTCGGTCAGTGATCTCGCGTCTATTAATGGTATAAATCAATAAATGGTAATCAAACAATGGACTACTATGTTTGACCTTGACTCCTTTATTCACATACTAGGACATGTACTTGTAGTGGTTTGTGTAGAAGACTTTCCAGATCGGGGGCATTTCTGATATGCTACCTCCTTCGTCGTGCTAGTGTTCATGATATTTCATCTCTCGTGACTTGATTCCAGTGTATGTAAGATATCTTTAGCCATTATGGATATCTTGATCCATTGTATATATTGAGCTTTCATGGAGATCATGATCCTTTGTATATCTTCATCATGGATATTCTAATCTATCTATATTGTACGTGGCAATGACCACACATGTCATATTCTGTATCATGCCTATTCATGGCCATTGTACTCTTATGTATCTAGGACTGTTGTATGTATTTGCACTCATATGTAGAGATATTTGTACTATATTGTTGGATGGATGGTTCTTCCACCTGGTTCTTCATCACTCCATTTCTGGGATGGACTTATAATGTATTTTGGCTATCGTAGCACCCCTCTGACCTCACACATTAGGGGGCATCTGTTACAGCTTATTTTACCACACAGGTAGATCACACATTTATGGCCTTCTCTATCCCTCTGCAGACTCTTTGGACCCCATGGACTATTTTTGTATCTTTGATGTTTCCAATATCATCCATAAAAACACCTGTTATTTTCTATATGCGACTTTTGAACTCTTTCTCGCGTATAAACGCGGATATGACCCTTAAACCCACGTACATCGGGATGTGTGCAAAAGGCCAAATATTTTTGGAGTTTTTCTTGATGTCGATTTGAGTCACTTGTCTCTTGGCCTTCCATATGCCTCTAGATCACTCGGATTTGACCTTCCATTACCCCATTGAAGCACTATATAAAGAACCCTTTCGATACATTGATGAGGAGGAATTGAAGAGCAAGAAAACTATAGTCCATCATTGTCGTAGCTTATACTTGAGTTTGCATCCCTTTGTCCCTTGGAGAACTTGTTGTTCTTCCCAAGCTTGCCTTTTTTTGTAAGCTTCCTATTGAGACATGGAGGATTGAGGTGGTGGAGGCCCAAGTGTAGGACTCAGTTTCTCCGGTTCTTAGACATGCCGACATAGGTTGTCATTCATGTAATCTCTGATTTATATTAATAGAAATATATTTTCCTATCCAATGATGTGCATTTAAATGAATATTGAATCCATGGATGCTTTTAATTGCTTATACATTATTGATTATATATGCTAGATTAGGTCTAACACCATTATATAGCATGCTTATCTTGTTTGAAGATTGTTGAGAGAGCAAATTGTTAACACAAGCGGGATTGGAAAATCTCAACTGGGATCTACATCAACCATCCGGAATAAGGTATGTTTCGAGATCCTTTAGTGTTAGATGTTTTATTTCTCTTGCATATTGGGAAGGGATTGATTTCTGTGGTCACTCTGTTTGTTGTGGTACACCCCAAGCCATAGGAAGTTTTCTCCATAACAACTAACATGTTTGAAGTTGAAGAAAAAAACTCATACCCCATTTCCCAAAATAACATCGAGGAAATGAGGGACATTAAACCATAATGAATCCTCACCGTAAGAACAATGTCATCAATGTAGATAACAACAAATATAACAATATCAAGAAAGGTCATTTTAGCAAAAACTCAATTTTCCAACAACCCTCCAGCTTGCCAATATATATACCAAAATAATTAGGGGATACAAGACAACCCTCCTCAGCTCCTTTATTATAAATAATTTCATTTGACTAGCCATCGTAGTTACTAATATTCAAATAACATTTTCATACTACCTTATCATAGATGTCAACTTTAAATTGACTTTTAGATCTTCTAATTTAAGGTAGTTTTAGTAACTATGTAAAATGATTTTTTTATGTTACCAAAGAAACAAAAAAAGATTGGTTTTATCATTATCACACTCCTTAATAATGCTCCTAATAATAACAAGGTGGTCCATAATTGAATGATAAATCCTATATCCTATCTTGACTTTATCTTTTTTCTATGTCTCTACATAAATATGCTTATTTTCTTTCCCAAAATAATAAAAATGAAGTGAAAAAGAGAGAGAATCATAATGTTTATATAATTAGATGGATTAGTTTTATCTCCACCTTTAAAAATAATAACAGTAAGGATTTTTTGTTCAATGTTTAGGTTACGCTTCCTTCACTAATAAATTGAATATCTTATGGATGTGAGGGATAATGATAACTATGCAGATCAATTATCGAGAGCATGGCCATGACTAGGTACCTGATGTACAATGGAATGTCCGTAAAATTCATATATAAATAAAAAAATTCGCAGGCTAATAAAATACTAAATTCAAGGACATCCGTTTAAAACATCTAGATAATAAAACTTGTTTGTATACTGAACCTAAGTGTCATAATCTATTTTCTTCTATTTTTCTCATGCTTGATGATGATGTTTTACTTGATGTTGTTCTATTAATTTGACATGCTTGTACGTTTACTTTTCCTATCTATTAGTCATGGACATTTGTTGACACTTATATTTATGTTACGTATTACTTTTACTTTACATGTTTCTAATTTCATTCATGGTTTATTTAATAAGAGACTGAATTACCTATGTATGTCAAGGGGTGGAGTGGTGGGGTTTTATTCCTTGAGGGATCACTAGGAAAGGTAAGGATTCCTATTGCAAAGTGGGTTAATTAGGTTTTTGAGATTATATTTATGCTTTCTTATAACTTAATTGTATACATTATATGCTAAGGTTTGTAACCTTAAATGATTTGTAATATAAGTTTGAACTATATGGTAAAGGATTAATGTGTAGGGAATAATTTATATTTTATCGAAACTTTCTATTAGCATGATGTTTGGAGGGTTTAAGACTTAATCATTGGTCTTGGGTATGCAATGGTGCGTACGATGCATTAGAGGAAATTTGGGGTCTAAAATGGACCTTATAAGAAAATGCACCAACAATAAGTTCTTGTGAGTTGGAATTAAAGAACCAATAGAATTCCAATAAAATGAGTCAACCATAATGGTTGAATTGACATATTTGTCATAAAAAAAACTACTTTTTTTGTTCGTATTTTCGACATATCTCCCTGTGTTTTTACTCAAATTTCCATCACGAGAGCTTGTTGGATGGAGAATTTGATTTCACATCCAATGAGTACCCATGTTGCATACTTTTGATGGACCCCACTACCCCAAAAACAAGAAATATCTGAAAAAACCTGATGATGATCATCACGTTTTTTTAGATATTTCTTGTTTTTGGGGTAGTGGGGTCCATCAAAAGTATGTAGCGTGGTTACTCATTGGATGAAAAATCAAATTCTGCATCCAATGAGCTGTGCTGATCGAAATTTGAGTAAAACCAAAGGGAGATGTGTCGAAAATACGAACACAAAAATTATTTTTTTCTTTTTTCCTCCAAAATTAATAAATATTATTTTATTATTTTCACTATTATTTTATTATTTTCCTTAGGAGGTCAATTTTAGACCTCAAAATTCCTCTAATGTTAACCAAGCTATAGCAATGTGGGTTTTGAGTTAAGAGATAATGGTAGACAGTGTGGTGAGTTTAATGCTCCTTGGGAAGCGTAGGACAAATGACTCAAGCATTGTGTAGGGTTTTTTATCATTTAATTTGGCCTTTCGATGGTGGAGGTTTGGGGTATCATGATCCATAGTGCAAACTGTTCCTCCCATGCTACGAAACCATACAACCTTTCCTGCTCTCTTGTAAGGTAAGTGGTAACGTTGGTATGCACATTGTAATGCTGGTTTGGTTACAATTTCAAATCCATACTCCTGATGGAATTCAAGTTTGTTTGTGTAGAAGACAGAGCATGATTCTATGCGTGGCTTGAGGTTGGTGCCTTAGGTTTCTTGCAATGCCAAATCTCTGGGTAAGCCTTGAAATTGGAAAAGGCCTTTACTGTAGTGTGTGTTTTAGCAGAGGGTTCGATCTTTGGGTGGAGAAATGTATCATTGTGTTTTTTTTTTCTTGGGGTTTTGACAGTTGCTTTTGTATATAAGGATGCGACTATGTAGTAACTCCATGGCTCTGCCATATGTAAATTTTTTGGGATAAATTTTGACTATTGGCATCTTGGCTCGACCCTATGTATAAATTTATAGTTTTCAACAGTGTGTACTTGATTTATTAAATCTTAATGGAATATCTCTTAGGTAAAGGCTCTATGCTTATTCTTATGATCTGTTTCTTTGTATGTATAGTGTCATTTATTGCAATGGCACCATGGATGATTCGATTGTGTAATTTATGCAATTTATGCTTATGGTAGTAATGTGTGATGAATACGTTGATGCATGAGTTTATTATTAATGTGGTTGGTTTTTACCTTGCAACTGTAAGCATGAAGCTTTCCTTAGCTCTTAGTTTGGATACACAGCCTGATGTATTTTATGGTTTTAGACTCTCACTAGTGCATTTTATTTATAAGAAGAAGAGCATATATCTTATCATCATTGTTTGCTTAGTTCAATATTTTTAAATCCTTTCGGGCAGCCTCAGAGGTGAAACCCTTAATGTATGATTTGTAGCATTTTGTTTGGTTTGTTGGAGCCTACAGGATTCAATTCCTTGGATGTTAATTGGTTTAACTTATGGTTTTATATTTTCATTTTGGCATCTCACAGAATTCGATCCTAGATGCAATTGATTTAAATGAGAAGAGGTGTAAGAAAATGCTTCTTGGTTTGATAATGTGAGTTCATGGTTTAGTTAAGAGATTCCACTGGCGCGATGCGAAAGGAATGACTATGTCTTGTTATTTTTAAATATGTAATGGGTTTATTTTAATTCATTATTGATGTTTGATTTGTATGTAATAATTTATGAAATGAAATATATAAAATCCCATAGCCAATCCTCGATAGGATTCAATGGGTGGCCTGGGTTAACGATACTTAGCAGTGTTATTTGTATTCATAACATGGATTATAGTGTTTATTTAAATGTTTCGTTGGTGTTTAGGACATGATGTTTATGGTTATTTATAATGTGGAAACAAAAAATGTTCTCGCTAGCAATATGAAAACTGTGATGGTTTTGAATTTCATGGTTTAAGAGATTCGATCTCTCATTAGTTTGTTTCTTTCAGTTTGTAGTTATTAGTTATTTTTAAATGTTTTGGATAGGGTTTAAAGTAAATACCCGAGAGATTGGATTTCTGGTTTGTATGTTTATAATTTATAAATGGTTTATCTTAATGAAAACTTTCATTTAACTTTACGCTAAAGTTTGAGTAGAATCTAGTGGCTAGTTATCTTAGTAACTAGGGTTTAAATCTAATAAATACTTTGTTTGATAGTATAAATCATTCTATAACTTGTTTAGATCAATACTAAGATAATTTAGACCTATAAATTCCTATCTAGGAAATAATGGCCATGTTTAAGTATAACCAAAATAAATAAACCTGTAATATAAAACTTATACTTAGAGGTTGTACAGTTATAGTTCAGACTGAGTTTCTATAAACAAAATAGAAAACCTAGCTGAAACATACATTCAATGTGCATATTTCCAATCAATATTATAAACCCTACTTAATAAAATCTGTAAGAACTTAGAGAAGGTAAAAACCTCCTACGTGCAATTTGTAGTTTATTAATGGCTAGTACCCTCCACACTTAAACAGACATAATTAATAAGAACATAGACTATTCTGACCTCATCTTTGTCAAACGAATAACTTGGGAACTACCATGTTCCACCCAACCATGAACCTCAACCATTCCTTGTTTGAATCTCGATCCCCCGAGCTATTTCCAACATGAAAGTAGTCTAGAGCTCCTAAACGTAAGGCTTATCCTATCTAGAATTTAGGTTTTGAAATACGTTGTTTTTTCTTTTGGAATGCTCCCCGAAATTCTGGGGAAAATAATGATCTGATAGAATAGAATGGGGATCCCCAAGCCTTTCTTTGGCTTGGGTATTTATAGACAATCTTTAGGAAAAAGGGCACTTAAATTTTAGTTAGATTGAGAATCATTTATTTTCTTGAAATAATCTTTCATTTGATTTATGTGAAATTAATATTTATTTAACTGAACTTAAGAACTCTTTGACTAGTTCCTATTTTCACTCTTTAGGTATTAAATATTTTTTAATCATTTTAGTAAATAATAATACATTTACTTTAGGTATCATATAACATGATTCCAATCACATGGTACTTTCATTGGCTTTTAATCATTTCTTTTATTAAGGCCTTCACGTAAGGTTGGTCAACTAAGTTAAGCAACTCTAAACCTGCTTGCATGTTAGATTATGTCATATATAATGGTAGTTCTTCAGTACTTGATGAGAAACATAAATTCGATATTTCATTTAATCAACTTAAAAAATAAGTAAACTGAGGTCGATGTTTTATCAGGGTTGTTTTCACTCAGCACAATTAATTTTCAGTAACTCCAAGCGTTATTCAGAGCCCACACTCAATGCTAAAAACTGGGATTTACATTTAGTGGAATTCTAGAGCCTCTTGCTCAACAATAATGCCAGGATGTACTTGTATAACAGACCTAGGGATACAATGGCCAAGGATCCGATGTTCCAGAGCTTATGTTCAACATCAATTTGGAATGCTTCAAGGCTTATGCCAAACACTTCCAATTCTTCTGTTTCATATGCTTCACAACTTATGCTCAACATAATCATTTCATAACTCATGTGCTCCAGAGCTGGTGCTCAACACAAACATCAAATGCTCATGTGCTCCAGAGCTTGTGCTCAACATAAACATCAAATCATGCATGTGGTCGAGAGGTCACACTCAACACAAACATCAAATCACTCATGTGCTCCAGAGCTCGCGCTCAACACAAAATCTCATCAATCACGTGCTTCACGGTCCACACCCAACACATACAATTGCATACATGCTAAATAAAACATATGTATTGGCTTGTACGACCAATATATCTAACAAATTATCATACTCATGTGCAGTGGATTTTTAAGCCCAACATATAAAATATAAACATCAAAGTATCATCATATGCAATGGGACTTTATGCCCATTAATGTTAGGTCACAATTCGGGATATTACAAACAAGCATAAGATAAATAACATGGGAAACGAGAGAATTCCTAAAATTGCTTTAAACTTAAGTCAAAACCAACTATGCCTCAAGTAGTTTTAGTTTAAAGATACCATGATTAATGTAATGATTAACTTAAGTCAAAACCAACTATGCCTCAAGTAGTTTTAGTCAAAACCAAATATCATAATGTAATGAATAGTAAATGATTAATTATTTGATAGTTTTGATTATATGTCTAGATTAGTTTTGACAATTTTTTTTTTTGAGAGAATGAGTAATTATTACTATGTGATATTGAGTCATCTGAAGAATATAATTTTGGAAGTTCATATATAAAATTATAATTTTTGAAAAAAAAAAATATCTTTTAAAAAAAATGCAATATGCCTTCTCATTTTTTCAAAATTGCAATCAGTGAACAATAATTAATTACTATGTCCACTTTATAATTTCCGACGAGCATTCGTTAAAACAGGAGATTTAAATAGCTTGAAGGATCGGCAACTAAAACGTTTTTAAATCTCTTTAGAATGGAAGGAATGAATTGTACAAATTTATTAAATATGATCCAATTGTGTTTTGTCTTTTCAAAAATTGAAGAGAGCTTTCTCATTATTCATCCACCAAAGTGTCTTTTTCCAATATTAATAATAGTAGTTGACAGTCCTCCATTATAAATTCAACAACGGTGTTTAAGCCAATTGCGTTTTCTCTTTTTGGAAAACAACTATTTCTCAAGCTCCCGGAAGAAACGCTTTACAAGATGAAAAGTTCTCAAACTTTTATAGGAATGGACGTCATAAAAGAGACCATCATCACCGTCCATTAAAACAAATCGATATCAATATATAATATAAACATTATATTAATGGGCACACAATAATGATTCATTTTCTCCATTTAAATACGTGCACCGTCCATTAAAACAAATCGATTTCAATATATAACATAAGAAACATTATATTAATTGGCAGACAGTAATGATTCATTTTCTCCATTTAAAGGATGTTCCTCTTTTGCCAACCACAATGTCTCAGAGAATAAAAGGGATTTGCGAGTCGGCAGCTTAAAAGTGTTTTAAATCCTTTAATAGTCTCAAAGGACACAAGTCACTAGTGAGTTTTCAATTATTATATAATGCTAAGTAAACGATATTCAGTTTATCCTTGGATCTGGTCATATCAGGGATAAACAGTAAAATCGATAGTTGACATTGGTGTTGTTTTTAAATTTTTCTATATCAATTTTTAGTGGCAATTTGGGCAATGGAGAGAACTCTTTTATGTGTGTGTGTGTGTGTGTGTGTGTGTGTGTGTGTGTGTGTGTGTGTGTGTGTGTGTGTGTGTGTGTGTGTGTGTGTGTGTGTGTGTGTGTGTGTGTGTGTGTGTGTGTGTGTGTGTGTGTGTGTGTGTGTGTGTGTGTGTGTGTGTGTGGAAGATGGTTTGGGAGATCTTACGATGTTTATTAATAAAGATTATTTTTTATAAAAAATAAATTTTTGATAAATAAAAATGTAAATATCGATTTAAGTTGAGAATTTTGTTTTATTACCATTTTTAAAATTAATTTATGAAAATTTAAAATAAAATAAACTATACAAAAAATATAACTAAAATATAAATTTTATAATACATGTATACTCGAATAAAAGTATGTTACTAGAGAAAATGATCAAATAAAAAATAATCCAAACATAATTAAATAATACAAGTTTCTTAATTATTAACTTAACACTACAAGCATTGATTTGAAAAAAATGCACATTATCTTAATTATTAACTTAACACTACAAGCATTGATTTGAAAAAAATGCACATTTATAATGTGATAATTAAAATGAAAAATGTAGAATGCAGATTTATGATGTGATAATTAAAATGAAAAAAATGTAGTTGTAGTTGTAATATCAAATGAATCATAATTTTCAGTGTAGTTGTATTTTTACTTTTTGTTGTTATATTTTTTTACTTCATATTACTAATAATTTTTATATAGCTTATCTAATTGGTGAAATTCTACTTTTTTATTAATAAATAAATTATATATTTTTTTGTATATAAAAAAAATTATATAAAATTATAAAAGATTTACATAAACTTTTAAATATTTTTATTATTGCATCAAAATCACTTGTTTAAGGGGTGTTGTCATTTATATGTATGTGCAATGATACATTAATCATAAAAAGACTTATATAACCATAAGCTATTCCCCCTATTAATTCTAACTTCTATAAGAAACTCAATCTAGATAAAAACTCTCCTTATAATGAGTTAGATCATGATATCTCTCGGCTATGGAAGGAAAAAATATTCTTTTGATGGGTGACTTCAATGTGTGAACTTTGAATAACCATGTTATTTTTTAAGCAATTATTCCAACCCTGATCTTGTTTGGTTAAGCAAAGACCCTACATTAGCTAATAGGTACAAAAAAAGCTATGAAGGTCTAAGTAAAAATTTATTCGATTCTTATCTAATTAGAGTTTTTAGTGATCAAGTTCTTATAATTTGGTACAGTCTAATGAATTGACAAAATTATAATCGGATGATTTGTATTGATGGGCTTGGTAGTAGTGTGGTAGATTATATGTTATATTTGATATCTCTTTATACAACAAAATCATGGGTTTTCACATACTCATTGACCATGAGCCTAACGAGGATCATAGGCCTTTAATTAGAACTGTCAATATTTTCATGAATAATGATCTGAAAGAGGAAACCTATCATGACCAAAAGCACCTGATTTTTTATAAAAATAAAACTGAATTTTTTCTTCTTGATTTTAAAAATGATATTTTTCCTTTATCAACTATGGGAAATATAGAAATGCTCTACCATAATTTTACTACAGCCCTCTTATCATCCATTAACAATTTCTCTTATGAGTGCTCGAGTAACAAGAGAGATGGTAGGCGAACCCTTGGTATGATCAAGACTATAAAGATGGGAGAAAAGAAACGAAGCAAGCTACTACAAAATGACGAAATGTAGGCAAGATAAATCTGTACAAAGAACTAATTAGAATAAAAGAGGTACTATCTAAGTAAAAGGAAGGAAAAACTTTTACACATCTCCAAGCTAACTCCTATGAAATTTTGGAGTCAAATTGTAATGCAAAAAGCAAACGAGGATAATAAGATTTCCCTAGAGGACTCAAATTCCTATCTTAAAAACTTTATGAATCCAAAGATACCGTAAATAACATTCAAACTATTCTTATAATGAAATATTTTTTCTCATTAGATGTCATCAATTTTGGGGTTACATGCCTAGCTAATGAGAAAAAAGACATTGAATTTTACAAAGAATAAATATTAAAAATTAGAGGGCATGTCCCCATCCCACACATCCACAACCTCTTCAATCTAGTGGTGTAGAAAGGTTTCCTTACATCTTGGTATCATATACTTGTTATTTCTACCTTCAAAATTAGTGAAAGAATAACCCCTCTAACTATCAGAACGTTATGATTAACTCTCTTTTAGATATGTTTTATGGTATTATTTTCAAAAAGAAGATCAACGAATTGCCAAAAATGGAAGATAAATAGCCTAAATGCCAATCCGGTTTTAGGAAACATCATTCAACCATGGACCACTTTATTAATTTTAAGAACATTGTAGAGAAATGTCATAATAATAAGTCTAATTTTTTGTGTTGCTTTGTGGAATTTAGAAAATCTTTTGATATGGTTCCTAGAAATGACCTTTTGAAGAGGTTAGAGAAGCTTTAGGTCCCTTTTGAGTTGAGAGTTTCCAAGATAAGGATATAGAAAAAAGTTATTTCCATTTTTAAGAAGACTAAGGCTTGTTCGACGGATATAAAATGTAATATCGAAGTTAAGCAAGGATACCCCCTCTCCCCAACCCTTTTCAGCATTTACATTGATAAGCTAGAAGTTTGTTTAAAAGAAACAGATTGTGCCAACATTATCATAGTTGAGATGGTTATCACCCTTTTTATCTAGGGTGATTATATGGTTCTTATGCCAAGGTGGCACTTTGATCTTGATAAGAAATTAAGAATTCTGAAATATTTCTTCTCTAATATGGTTACGATAGTTAACATTTAGAAGAGAAAAGTTCTTATTGTAATGTCCAAGAAAGACACCTCTACTAATTTTATTTATGACAATAGAAAATTGGAGGAAGTGACTTACAAATATATTAGTATTGCTATTCATTACAAACTCAACTAGAACTATAACATCGAGAAAAGGATCTATGGAGGGTGGAAATCTTATTTTTTCCTTCAAAATAGTTGTAAATCATCCAACCTCATCGTGTGGGATAAAAATAATTTCCTCCTAAGAACTATTTTGATCACTGTCAACTTATATGGGTGTGAGGTATGGGGTTTTAGCGTTTCTAGAGAATCTTGGTGAAAGATCAAGCGGATCCAGAAGTGATTCATAACTAATATCCTCAAAATTAAAAGAAATACAATTTTCCCTATTTTTCTTGTTGAAGTAGGTATTTCTCCACTTGAGAGCATGGTTATTATTTGGAACATCATGTACCAGCACAAGATAAATTCCATGGGAGACAAGAGATTTCCTAAAAATTCCTTAAAATGATCAAGTCAAAACCACCTATACCTCAAGTGAGGCTGGTGTAAACATACCATCGATTTGTTAAAACACTAGGGAATTAACGAAAGATGACACTTTGTAGAATATCATTAATGTAAAAAATAATATTACATCTTTAAGTTTGAAGAGAAAATGTGGTGCGTGAAAGAATTGGAGGTGAAAAGTAAATTAAGTATTGGCAAACATAAATTAGACGAACCACTTGTAGGAACGTTTTGGCCACTATCTTGACTATTACTATTACTTTGATTTGACAAAAATAACTTCAAAACACTTTTAGGTATTGCCTATGATACTTGAGATGTACGCGAAGTAATGGATATGTGGTAGTCTTGGGCCTAGTACAGATTTGGTGCCTCTTCCTCGTCTTCAAAAATAAGTTGATATTCCTCCTCTTTGTCGCAAGACTCTTCGTCCATATGTGGAACCAACTTCTCATCCCTGCTTTTGGTTGCACTACAACTCTCTCTCCATGTCACATTTATTCTCCTTTTACCTGAACAAAATCTTATCCCACTCCTTAAACGACCACTCTCTTCATCAGTCTCACTATTAGCTAGCAACATCTCATCTTACTCTTCCCATCTTTTCCAGGCCTTCTTTTTTTCATTACCCATGTCCTCCACATAGAATTATTTACTCATCAGATTCCATTCGTAAGATTCCATTTTCACATACTAGCTTTTTAATCCATGATTTTAAGGACTTTAAATATCTACGTCTAAGAACTTTGAAAAATTCTCTCTTAGCTTCATTATATGAATCAATAGTATCTACAACGATTTTAGTAATATATCCTTCCAAAATCCTATCAACTCAAAAGTTGAAATCCCTAGAGATAGGATTACTAATAATATTCAGCCATAAGATCAATTGAGGATTCCACCCCTTAGGTTCTGTACCTCTAAAAATTTTCTTCTAGAATGCTAGCCTCGCCATCCATTCATACAATATAATAGGTAGTTCACTAAAGAAAATCTCATGAATACTTGAATAAATGTACCTTTGTAACCATTATGTCAGGGTCAACCACGACCCCTTACTTTATTCTTGTGCAAATTCTTGATATTTCTCGTCAACTCAATCCTAAATCTCGGGCTTCCTCGAGTGCCTAAACATGTCCTCTTCACAATGATCCCGGTCCCGAAAAAAAAAACATATGTTTTCTTGCTTTGACTAACCCAGGTTCAACTTTTCATCGAGACCAAAAAACTGAAGGAATCAACCTGATTGAGCATAAATCCATTGAAAACACCTACAACGCAAGTGGAGTCTCTCTCGAGATACTTATTGTTAGCATTGTTTTTATTATCAGTAGTACAGGGAAAGATAGAGAAAAAATAACGGTGTGGTATCAAGGATTTTTGCTAAATGTGATCGAAAGGTGCTTAAAATGCCAAATTAAAGATCTATACCTTGATGTTCTCATAAAAACATAGGTTAAATTAACAAAGGGCTATAATGGAGGAATCACGCCTATGGTACATCCTACAAATTTCAATGGTTCATATCTCTAGGAATGAATATCTACAGTGGATGATGAATCTGCCGATGAAAGATGCACAAAAGTAAGAATTTTCACAACCAATAGAAAGGTTTAATGGCCCATTTTAATCTATGCTGTATATTTGAAGATGAAAACATCCACGGTGCAGGAGGATTCCTCTATGGGAAGACACGTGGATAAATTCAGAGGGAGGATTAGCGGAATGTTTTAAAACATGAGATTAAGCAATGGTGGAGATTGATGGCTGGTGAGATTGACAATGAAGATCGGCTCCATTGGGAGAGCATGCACACTAGATGTTTAGTCATAATTCAACGGAATAATTAAACGGAAACATTGTTCAACAGTTAGGATTTGATGTGATGAGATCAAACGGCTTCCAAGTAATCTGCTGATAGAAGCTGCATATTATTTTACACTCCATACGAGCAGATGAAAGTAAAAAGGGGGATTATGTAGGACATAGCATCTACGGTGGGAAATGAATATCTCGTAGATCTATGGTGGTAAGAAGGTCGACTATTTGAAATTGTGAAGAGGATAAGAAACTAGTTGGGAAGTAGAATAGGTAGACGAGAAGGTTAACAGACATTCAAGATCAGTGTTCTAGAATAAAGGCAGACTAAATATACAGATAGAGAATAATTTTCCCATGTGATCTGCATGAAATCTAATAGACAATTCTACTAGTGGAAAATAAAAACCACTCCTATTACCCTAAAACCACTATGAAAAATATTATAAAAGGTAAAGGCACGTGGTCGAAGGTTATTTGTATTTTATACATCACAAGAAGAAAGCATTATTTTTTGTGGACAAATCCAAGTTAGACATATACCCATCCAGCCATAAGTTTGCTAGGTAGTTCATGTTTTTATTAGAGGAAGATTTAATAACCATGGGGATAAAAGATAGGATAATGGTGATCACCTGCACTAGGAAAGTAGTATGAAACCATCAACATATAGACTCTGTGTAGGAAAAAATTGACATAATGAATCATAAAATGAAAATTTTTAAAGGTTCATTTGTGTCACTTTTTCAAAATGGTTTTCCTTCTTTTTGAGAGGGAAATGGTATAATTTTATGTCATGTTGAATATCAAGCTTTGTTGGTAAAATGCAGATTGGACCACAAAAAATTTGAAGATATGAACCAATTTCTATCAAGAAAAACAATGATTGATAGACTAGGAGTAGACTTTGTAATCACTAACAATTTCAAAGAATTTTGTTCTCAATTGCCAGCGATTTTGTATGTGGATCATGTAATGTTGCGAGTTTTGGCTAAATAAATGGCCAATCTTGAGCTTCCAACTGTGGAACAATGGAATACAGTTGAGAAGTCTAGAAAAACAAAATACAAGCTACATTAATAGAGAAATTCGAGGATATTGAAGACACATTTATTTTGAAAATGTAATAAATTTCGGAGTACTTAGTTTGTTAGGAAGCAAACAACAAATGTAGTAAGGAAGTTATTTTTCCTATTTTTGGCATAGAAGTAGTTATTAGATCATGTATCGTTTTGATGTATTTAAGCAACATTTTTCAATGTATTGAGGGTTGAAACCTGTGAGCAAGATCTGAAATTTGTAAGTGAGATTCAAGATCAATAAAATTTTAGATCCAAGCAGGTTTTCTACAAAGATTATTGTGTTTTTCATTTATAGTCTGTATTTTATTTTCTTATGTGAATCATGGAATTCTTGTTTACCCTTCCATTATGTCTTCTTTTCATGGTTGAATGCGTATATATTGGGTTGGAATTCATAAGCATATGCTCTGATCATTTACTTTCAAGAATTTAAAAAATATTTCCACTAAAGCTAGCATTGGATTCATCCTTGTTAGATTCCCATGTTAATGGGTTGTTTCTTTCATCTTCTTTATCACTATACAATCAACTTTTTTACTGTAAAAGAGTACCTACCCTATGTTTATTTAAAAACTCCATTGAAAAGCATTGTTATAATTGTTTTTCATATTTGATTCCATGCCCAATGAATTTCTCTCCAAATTAGATGATTAGGAATATTTTCCATCACTCATCATCACTCACTCATTCTTTATCAATTCATGAGCTATGGACTAATTTGGAAACTGCTTTAATCACCTATGGTGTTTTATCATATTTAGTAATCTTGATTTATGAGCTAGCATGAGCTGTCTCCTAAGAAATTCAATTTTACCTTTCAATGATGTATTATTTATGTGCACTATGTTGATAAAAAATACATGGAAATATATATGGAATATTTCTCCATCATTCTTCACTTATCTTGTGTTAAGTCTCATTATTCATCTCTTTATTTTTCTTGTGCATGCTTGTGAGAAATATCTTGTAGCTAGATCCTTATTTTGTATTTAGACATGGTATCGTAGCTTCAATTTATGCATGGTATTAGAGCTCTTAGGTTATCAAGATATTAAATCTATCATAGTGTAAGGAGTGCATCAAGCATCTAGTCCTTCTCTTTAAGAAGAGCTTGGTTAAGCTTATAAGTATTTTTTCTAGTTTATTTTGTGCATATTGCAGAGAGTATCTCTAGGAGTGCAACAAAAAATAAGCATGGATTCTTCTTCAGCTATGATATTTTCTCCTTGTAACTATCATGAATAGAAGGCCAAGATTGGAATTCTTTTGCATAGTAATGGTCTCTACATAGTTTATATTGCTTTAGAAAATGAGACAAATGTTGTTCTTGAGAAAGCTAAGTGGCATAATCAAATGGATGAATCATATGGATTTATTTGTCTAAATATTCCTCCTCATATTCTTTATCATCTTGATGGTTTGACCACTCCAAACCATGTATGTACAAAACATGATTTTCTCTATGGATTTCACTATGAGATAAGAGCACATAAATTGGAGAATGAGTTAATCTCATTGAGTCCAAGTAGTTTCGAATCCATTGAAGGGTTCTTCACTGATATCAAGTCACTTATTCTTATGCTAAAAAATGTGGGATTGAGAAGAAGGAAGATCCATTGATTCTTTCGATTCTCTCAAAACTAGGTCCTCAATACTCACTTTTTGTGTCAATGTTCAATGCTACTAGGCTTGCTATTTAGAAATGGAAAATTTCGTCTTTGATTACATTCTTTGATTCACTTGAAAAAGAGCAAGAAAAATTGATTCATATGCGGAATATCAAAATATACAAGAACAAATATCATGCTATTATAGTTCAAGGAAGTAAGAGTTAAAATTCAAAAGAAAAGAAAATAGTGAAAGAGAAGAAGAGAATGTTAGATGATGAAGATGCAGGTTCAAATCCTACTGATGAAGGTTCAAAATACATGGGTAAAGTCAAGAATAAAGGGAGCTCATCCAAGTGTTATTATTGAAAAAAGGGTTTTCGCTCCAAGAAGAAATGTTTCAAGAATAAAATGGACATCATCTCCAAGTTTCTTGAGAAGCATAACATTAAAGTACCAGATGAACTAGATAAGCCTCCCGAATCCTCAGAACATTGTCACAGAGCGTAGTCCCAAGGTAATAACAAAAATGCCTTGAGTTCCATAGTTAAATCCTTTTCTAAATGATCTAATATAGATTCATTTTTTAATATATCAGAATCAGAAATATCAGTGTCTTTCTTGGATAAATCACCTATCAGTCCACTAGATCCATCTGTCAATACTTGTGTTTCTTCATTAAATCCATATTTGTCTTTATCCATCTCTTCCTCACTCCATTAAAATTAATGACTATGATTTACAAGTAATATTTCAAGATTATATTCATGTTATGGAATTATCCATACCATTTACCCATCCTTTAAATACTCCTAATACTAAACAAACCCCAAGTTCACTAATTGACTCCTTATTGGATTCCTATCCAGTGTTACTTCCTTATGATGGTTTCATGTCTTCTATATCTTTCACTTGTTGGTTATCCATGAAATTATTCATCTTTGGACTTCTAATACACATGTTTGGAACTGTTATAAACATCTGTGGTTCAGATTTACTCATCGATAAGTTTTACCTAGTTGCTCAACCATTTCCTACTATAGTCCTGTATAGTTATGGAGACACTATACATTTTCTATGTGCTGCTCCATATGATAATAGTTCTGATATTTCAAAGTATATTCACCCTCATTTCATAATTGGGAAGGTGCTACATCAATTTGAAAAGAATATACATGGTCCATTTCACCATTTTGCAGCTATAAAGAGAACTAATTTTATTGAGACTTTTATTATTTGGGAAGGAGTATGCACATATATATTTTCCTTTAATGATTATGTTTTCAAATAAGAATATGTTGGAAGCTAAAAGAATTCAGATAATTCTCCTTCATCATAAAATGATGAGCTATAAGGATCTCGTCCACTAATGTTTTGCAGATACTACATTGATGCTCTAACACATGATCATGGCGTTCACAAGAATCTTCATCAAAATATTGAAGAAGCAGTTTGGTAAGCTCATCCAAGTGAGGAAAAAGACATAATGAATACATGTTGTTCATACTGTGCCTTTTCCTTTCCCGAGGGAGGATTTTCCCCATGCAGTTTTTCCGGTAAAAATAATTGTAAAGGGTGACCATATCCATTTTGTTGGTCCCTATATACATTTATATTTATGATATTTTGTAGATATCCCATCATAAATTTAGACTTAAATGGGTTCATTAGAATATTATAAACTCGCTACATATGTATGATTAAATAATTAATCATTTCTGGTTAATTTCCTATGTTCTAGACTAGATAGTTGGCCTCAACTTGCATCACATGGTCAATACTTGCCATATTTACCCCAAGAGTTCCTTTATACTAATTCTAGTTAGATTCTACCAACTTTATTTACTTCCAATATTAGAAACTGCGCCTACCTTCCAATTCATTCCTAGAGACGGTTTTTTCATGTTTTTCAGTGGATAAGGTAAAGCTAGTCAACTAGCCAACTGCTATATTTTGTGGCCAACTCATCATCCATGATTCTCTCTCCATATTCCATAATTAGCAATATTTTCCATGACTCAATCATGCTCTAGCCAATTTGTAAGCTCTTGGGCTGATTTGGAAATTTCTTTAGTCACCTATGGGGGTTTATCACATTTAGTAAGCCTACTTTATGAGTTAGCATGAGATGTATCCTAAGAAACTAAATTTAACCTCTCAATGATGTATTATTTATGAACACTATGTTGATCAATAATACATGGAAAGATAGATGGGATATTTTTTCATCCTTCTTCACTTCTCTTATGTTCAGTCTCATTATTCTTCTCTCTATTTTTCTTGTGCATGGTTGTGAGAAATATCTTGTGGTACGATCCTTATCTTGTGAGTTAGTTAGAAATGTTTTCCACTTTGTATAAATTGAACCTATGATACAATCTGGAAATAGATCTGACCAAGTCCTTCTTCTCTCTTTTGCAACCATCTTAACACCTTGATCGTACTTTTCAAAAATTACATACAAGAATTTATGTCACTTACCCTATCCTTCAATCTCCTAACACCCCCTATGTATCTACATCTAAACCCTTAACCACTAACCTCTCTCTCTATATGTACCCCTTACCACCTCTCTCTCTCTCTCTCTCTCTCTCTCTCTCTCTCTCTCTCTCTCCCCAACACCCAAACTCCTCACTGCATACCCTCGTTTCTCTCTAATTGATCTACTCATTTCCAAACCCCTATTATTGTGTTTTTTTCACACTCAAATAGGTGAAAATGTGGGTGCTTCCAACTCGTTGATGTTGAGGTAGGAAGCACATGAGAAATTTATTCCTTTGGATCAAGTGTGTGAGAGAAAGTGGTAAAAATAGGTACAAACAAGTAAAATATAAACTAAACTAAGACAAGATAGGAAATGAACCAAATTATTCATGCAAGTAATTCATAAATGTTAATGATGTAAAACCCAATAACAGTAAACCAGTAACAGTAAATTTCTATGGTAAAGATTACAAGTGCATAGAAATATTTTTTATTTTTTCAAACATAATAGCAATGCATAGAATTAAACATTATTTTTATTGAGGATTTGAAACATTACATAGATGGAGAATACCTCACGAAAAATGGGCCCTTACAGCTGGTGTATAGTGTTTCTCTCATGAATTTGGGCAATTTGGTGTCTCCCACACGAGGTCACAAATGTGTTGAAGTTCAATTAGATTGAATGGATGAAAGGTAACAAAGGGTTACATGCCTCAGTGGAAAATTGCGCAGATTTTTGGTGCGAAAAATGGAGTTGGATGGAATGGAGCCTTCATAGAATATTGTAGCAAATATTTGACATTTATGGTTTTGATATATACGATAATGGTTTTTCCTTCTACCTCCCGTAAGATTTGACTTTGGGAGGGATTACATTTTCGTGGGGACTTTACCCTTGTTTTGTGTATTTGTGTCTTTAATTTGATATTAATCCCTAATTTTGTGAGATAATTCCACTTTTACAAGGGGGTCCATAACTAATGTTTTTTTTTTGGTCTATGAAGGCTTATATGGTAAGTTTTTGGTATGAAAATGGATCATGTGAAATATGGTAAGTACCTTATGATGCATGAGTAATTTTTTTTTATTAATAGATTTCCCCTTGATGTCTGAGGTTAGGAGCTAATCATATGATAGATAGACATCATAGGACTTATTTTTCCAAAGTAGCGATATGACTAGAGTGCGAAGAACCAAAGAGCGCGTTGAATGAGAGAACAAACCCATTATTGGGGATACAATGGATATATCTATACATACAACATTCAAAATTAATGAAGTGCATATAATAAAAAATATATGGATGAGGCGGGAATACACATGTTCATATCAATGTGTCAATATACATGAATGTTGAGGTCCATAAGGGGACCTAAATAATAGATAAAGAAGTATTATGTACATCATAGTGGTCCAATGGGGACTAATACATGTACTAAGATGGTGTTCCAAATGACATATGATATGAAGAACTAAAACTAGAAACAAGGAGATGCATCGGGGATAAATGATCATGGATAATGTGTTGGAATGGCCAACACCTAATAAAACACCAGCCACTGAGATGTTCAATCTTAGTATTACGATATACTCTAACTAAAATTTGATGCACTAGGAAGCATGAGGACTTCGAAACACTCACTCCAACATAGCCTGGATATCATAAGGAACATATTAATGATTGGGCCCCATAGTGACTCACCAATGTGCTAGAGTTGAAGGACATCTAGCGTTTTTTACGAACAAATGATTACACCATCACCCTATACGAATATAAACATATAAATGGTGTGAGAAAGAAGATGATGTCAATCACATGAGAAACAACCACCTCAAAAGGAAATAAGATTTCCTTTCTAAATTGTTCGTAGGAACTCACCGATGATGATGATGAGACAAACGTATGGGAAAAAAGGGTCCTCAACTAGTATGTTGTTTGTAGACTCCTACAAAGTATTCATTTTATCTTTATTCTTTATTTTCTTTCAAACCTATGGCCCATTTGGGTTTGTTCTCAACCTACTCGCAAAAGTTTGTAAGTTATAGGAGATTGCAAGAAAAGTAGAATAAATGCAACTAAATGTTTTTTTTCATGGGCTAATTTATTTATTTTTATTTAAGAATTCTTTCCTTTTTAACAAAATCATGTAAATTTATATTAAAATTTTGATGAAAAAAATCAAAATAGATATAAAATTTCCAAAGTGTAACCCAACTCTAAAATCCACAGAGCTATAACCAAGGGTCTAGCATAAACTCGCATCCTTGAGACTGTTCCAACAATAACAAAGTTGATTTTTTTTATTGTAAACCCTTACAAACTATAGAAGTATAAAACCACAAAAACGAAACATTTAACAAAATTTGAAAACGTAACTGCTTAGAGAGCCCTAAATGTTTTCAAATTCCTTAAACGGACAAGGAGAACTCGATATTTTCACAATGATGTCATTTAATTTGTGGAACGAATCTTTGTGAAATAACTAGAACCAACAGTCCTTGAAATCTTGGATTGAATTCCAACAATCATATCACAATGAACATGAACAATGATGGGTAATTTCTCCAACTGAGCACCCTAAACACAAACCTTATGTTCTATGTCATCAAACCTATTATGAACCAAAGAGATGTGCAAGGTAACCTCACAACTTGCTAAGAAATTTCCTGCAAAATGGTTTTGCACAAGCTAGCTTAAATATCACATATGTCACTTTTAAGATCTCACAAGCCGACCAACAATTATATCATCTCATCCATGACCACATTGTTCACCTTCATTATATTTATAAACACAAACCACTACTAGTAAAACCACACCAATACACAACCCCACCCTTGCAATTGGATAGAACTAATGGACCTGATAACATAAAAGACTAATAACACCATGGTGAGAGAAAAATCTTTGAAAAATAATCAAAGGTATCAATGTTAAGACACCCAAGCCCAAATATAATTCTCCCACAATCTTTGATGAAGAAAGGAAGAGTCAACAAGATATGATATGCAGAAAATTGTGTGAGATGCCATATAACAAAAACAAAGCACATCCTCCATGAAGGCGAGGTCTATCGGGGATTCTCCCATGTCCAAACTAAATGCTTCTTTAATGCCATTTTTTTATAAATGAACTCTTCACAAGTGGCGGCCATGCAAAGAGGGGGGATATCAACAGTTTCAAATACATAAAAATACCTTTACGGGAGCTATCAAATGCAGCGTTGGCCACCATTACACTTGGTAAAAGTGTTGTAACTTAGATTGGCAAGTTTATCCTTATGTATTTGATAAGTGCACCGAATTAACTTCTTTAATGCCAAGTATGAGGTCTATAATTCGAGATTGTGGCCTCCCAGGAATTCTATCGTCTAGGGAGATGTATTTTGTATCTAGTGAGATAACCAAAAGAGAATTCCATTGATCAAAACATTATGAATTTCAAGAGAGACAATATAATCAAGTCTCATGGACAAAGCATATATTTTCACTAATTTGCTGGTGGTTTTTCCCAAGACCCATCAATAAGTGAAGATTTTGTTTCTTTTAGGATCAAGAAGAATTCCTCTCGTACCTTCCACACCTTAAAATTTTTGACAAATACCTTCCACACCTTAAAAATTTGGACCATTTGTCGATTTGTGCATGTCAAAATTTTTGACAAATACCTTCCACACCTTAAAAAATTGGACCATTTGTCGATTTGTGCATGTCATCCTTGTGTAAGGGCTATGAGCCTATGACAATATTCTATGTATCTAATATAACTCAAAGGAATCATATATATGATTAAAACTATATAAGTTGACCACAAAGAAGCACATATGAGATTAAATGTATATAATAAGTAGACTGACATCTATATATAACAATAACATAATCATTATAACATGTAAAAAGTTTATATGAATGTCTTAAGATGTTTGGAGAATGATTTCCACAATATAATATGCATGAACTAAAAGAACATAAGAATTTTGCAAAATTCAAAAAATGTGTACAAATAATATAATAATCACGATACTCTAGCTCTGCTATAGAATTAAGTAGTGATATCTCTATAAGATTTTCACCATGGTTATGGATTTAAGATGGCTAACTAGATCCCTTTTATGGAAAACTATATAGACATATATTATAATTGTTTCATGGACGTAGTTTACAGATTACAGGATTTTTATTTTTTTCTGCATATTCCATACAATTGGACTGCCGGCAGGTATTCGAATATATTTAGACAAGTAGGGTACGTACGTTTTTATTTTGCCAGAATTGATTTGATTGATCCTTCAGCATATCGACAGAAATGACAATACAACGTTTTCTGATTACTGGACTGATTCGGAAGTCTCCAATTCCATTCTTCCAAGTTCCGATATACAAAGAGCTGCCTTTTCTGATTTACTGACTGATTCGGAATTCTCCATTCTTCCCATGGGAAAAGATCTCCCTTTTTTTTTATTACTGGACTGATTGAGAATTCTCCGTTCTCCCCATAGACAAAGAGCTTATTTCTCTCTTTTCTGATTATTGGATTGATTCGGAATATTTTATTCTTTCCATAGATAAAAATCAATTTAGATTAAATTATGAGTATATATATATATATATACAGTACGAGTGGGCCTAATGTTTAAGAGTATGTGCTTCTTCAAAAAATCAAAAGATGATAGGTTCAAATCTAAAAATTTAGTTTTTGTTTTAATTATTTTTAATATTTAATTGTTCTGTTAAAACATCTCCACAAATTTTTTTCCATTTCATAAATAAATATAATTGAACTTTTTAAAAAACAAAAAAAATTAATAGAAAATATTTTTACGAGATAACTTGTTCAAAATACATTGATTTACTTATTAAATTATTTAAATTTACAAACAAACTTTTCTTATTAAAAAATATTACTTAAATTAATATATAATTTGATGATTAATATGAGATATTTAATTTAGTGAATTATCCAACAACTTCTAAATCATAATATATATATATATATCCATCAGTCCAAGAACGTTCTTCTTTCTTAGGTCTTATTAACGAATTATTGTTTCAATATATTCAATAAAGAGTGTCATCATTAAACTTCAGTTTATTCTTAGAATAGCATCATTGCTTTAAGCATCTTCATATGTGATGTACTCAAAAGTGTATGACAATGCATAATTCTTAAAAATATTATATATCATCGTGATGAATCATTGGACCGAAATGAATGCATTTCATTATTAATTGTAAGATTTAAAAGCCCACCTTTAATTGATAGTCTATAAGGTTTTATTAGCAAATTGATGGTTTGTAAAGTTTTAACTGGTTTATAAACAAGTTTGAAGGAACTTTTGGTTTCCAAGTACTGCTATTATTATAAATAATCATCATTTTCATAATAGTCTATTATACAAGTTCAATGTGATATGATACATGAGGTTCATATTTTCTATATTAAATGTAATTTAATGCAAATATGTCCAATAATTGTATTTATTTTAATATAATTATAATTTAAAAGATTTTAATTATTAATTACTCTAAAGGTGTATATATGTTAGAATTTTGGGGTGGAATACCATCTATACTTTTTCATTTACCAACTAGAATGAGATAAGTGTAATATCTTGATTGATTCTATGGCTGTAGTTCAAAATTAATAATTAATATTTATAAAAAAAGAAAAATTGCTTAATTAACATGTGATAAGTATACTTAGTGATAGTAGTAAAAATTAAAATTAATATTCAACTATTTGATTATTACATCCAACTACTAGCTTAACAATACAACTATTAGCTTAAATCCAATGATTCTAAAAATATTAGCTTAACTTGTGAGTCATGTAAAAGTTCAACTCCTAATAAAATAGTTGAAACTCCCAATAAACTCCTCCAAAGTCCTAATAAACTCCCCCATCTCGTAGTTGGACATGGGCTAATATACAGTTCATATTAAATGTTTAGGTTTTCCATATAGATATAATCGTAGTTGGACATCTAGCTAATATATAGTTCATATTAAATGTTTAGGTTTTCAATATAGATATAATTAGGTTTTCGATTCTTTTTAAATGAGGTTAGTCTAATTCATAATTAACAATTTCAAAAAAATTAAAAATAGCTTATAATAAGTACAATTTGTGATAGTTGGAAACTATTCAAAAACTAGATACAACTATTCAGTTTTTAGCTTAAATACATTGATGATACAACTATTAGCTTAACTTCAACTCTAATCATGACTTTTACTTGAACTTCAATTGCCAATATATTAACTTGTAAATTAACTATTAGATACAACTATTAAGTTAACTCCAATGATTTTACAATTATTAGTTTATCTACAACTCTAATCACTCTTCTATTGGGTAAATATTACATTAACTCCAATGATTCTAGCTTAACTTCAACTCTAATGACCGTTATATTGGATAACTATATTAGATTATTCCAAGAATGATACATCATTTAAACTAAATTTAGATGAACTCTATCTCTTAGCATGAGAAGTTGACCTTGATTGTAGTGAAACCATGCACCAAGAACAATCACTTAGGTAATGTGCAAATTATGTCACACTTGCACTCCATATGGCACTTGAGAGTTGAGTTAATGTGCATAAGGCATAGTCTAAGCTTTATATCAACTTTTAAATTAACTATTAGATACAACTATTAGCTTAACTCCAATGATGATACCACTATGAGTCTCGCTTCAACTATGAGCTTAACAACTATAAATTAAGATGTTGTTATATTAACTTAACTATTAAATACAAGTAATTGACACATTCTTTACTATAAAAAACATCATCAATATGTCAAATATATACCTTTCCACTTATTTCAAATATATTAATCTTAGTAATATGGTTGATGCTAATTTTAATTACTATATTTTTTAATAGATAAAAAATTGATTAATATTTAAAATTAAAAAATAAAATATATAATTTTGTTTCTAAAATTATATATATTCTATTTACAACCATTTCAAATTATAAAAAAAAATGCATTCAATCCAAGACACTATGGAGAAAAAGCTCAACACACTCAATCATTAAGAAGAAATGTGTTCACTTTGGAATCGAGTACCAATGAAAAGATGCCATTTTCAAAGACATTGATTATTAATATAATGACATGTAAGGAAATAGGTGAAGAAATTCTCAATCTTCCAGAAATATCTTTGAAATTCAATGCCATTGAAACGATGTCATTTTCAAAGACAATGATTTGTAATATAATAATGAGATAGGTATTAAAGGTCCATTAAGAATTTTTAAGTATGTGATTTTCTAATTTTCGATTTCAAAAAGCATATCTAATATTCAATGTACTTATCAAACAACCACGTTCTCAACCCAACCCACTCATGGCAATGCCTTTATCAATGTCATGTCGAGAGAAATTAAAATTACGATCTCAAAGATGAGAACATGGTGAAAATATAATTACTATCTCAAAGATAAGAACAAGGCAATCATAAATCAAATTTATTAATGGAAGATTTGTTGGATTATTTTTTGGGATTTCATTGTAATAAATATTTTAGTTATTAAAATTTGGTACTACTTTTTTTCAAAGATAAGAACATGGCAATCATAAATCAAATTTATTAATGGAAGATCTATTGGATTATTTTTTGGGATTTCATTGTAATGAATATTTTAGTTATTAAAATTTGGTACTATTTAAAAATAAAAATAAAGTATAGGTGAAAAAGACTTCGTGAAAGAGAAAGAGTAAACAAACTAGTTATTACCAAGAAAGGAGATTTGATTTGTAAAGGTTGTGGAAGAACGAGTAAGCATAAAGCGGAGACTACATGTAAATTGTTTTGGTAATTGTTTAGAACAATTATTTACTTATTTTTCAAGAAAAAAAAGGAACAGAGCTTCCAAATTTATATTTGCATGCAAAATTTGGTTTCTTTAAATTAATTATCAAGTATTTGAGGAGTTGATTTTAGAAAACAATTTTTTAGGTTTCTTTAAATTAATTATCAAATTTTTGAGGAGTTGTTTTTAGAAAATATTTTTTCTTAGGGCCTATTTATATTTGGGTGCAATGTTTTTTAAATTGAATTATTAAACCTTTGGAGAAGTATTTTTAGAAGATAAAAAGACTTTAAAGAACATACTTGGAGAGGAAAATGATATCTCACACTGCAATATGTGTAGAGTAAATTTCAATTAATTCTTTAATTTCAATTGTTGGAGTAATTTTGTTGGTAAACAAAATTACAATGAATTCCTTGGTAAAGTTAAAAATACCTTTATTTTGAGTAACATGTGGAATGAAATTTGTGAAAAAGAGAATTTTAAAGACCACAAAGAAGATGAGGAGGATGCAATAGTTGAAGTGGATGAAGGTGCATCCGTACCACCTACTAATACCAAACAACTTGCACTATGGAAAAGCAAGGACAAGAAGGCTTATGCCTTGATTATTGTCTCTGTATGTGAAGAAGTAAGTAGACATGTATGATTCATATTATAATCTTTAAATCATGCAATTGTTAATGAAGTTATTTAACTTAGAATTAAAAGACAATGATCCTACGAAAGTTGCTTCTGAAATTAAAGATATTTTCTATGATACAGATGCAACTGGTGTAAAAGTTGGCATTCAACTTACTGCATTTATTAGGGATCTCTACCCTTCCTATACTCACTATTTAGAATCACTTCAAGTTATTTGGCCAGATGAAAAGTATGACCTTTGAAAAACTTGTTGAGAAAATTGCAAAGAGAGAGAAAACAATTGGGAAGGAGTCTAATCCCAATCAAGAAATTTGTGTCTTGCTCAAAAAGAAAAAAGATCAAAAGAAGAGTTTGCAAAGGATGACAATATAAACAAACGTCAAGGTAGAGGGCATTACAAAGGAAGGGGGGTGGCATATATAATCAAGACTTGAACAATGTTATAGATGTGGAAAAAATGGTTATACTGCCAATTATTGTAGAAATTCTTGGGAGAAAATTGTTAACAAGAAAGAGAAAAGACAAGATAAAGGAAACAATAAAGGTAACCCTCCTGAATCTACATATTTTGTTGTTGCACATTTTAATATTGGAATTGAAGAAGCTTTTCATACTTCACTTTCTTGGCATGAGATTGGGTTATTAGATGTTGAAGCCACATGCCATATGAAATTTAGAAAATACTTCTTTGAGACATTTAGTGATAAAATTGCTGGAATAATACATTTAGAAGATAAGTCTCAATTAAAAACTTCATGAATTGGTTCTGTTAGACTTAAATTACCAAGACATGTTGATTAAATACAATCTTATGTTCTTTATGTTTCCCAATTGAAGAGAAAGTTAATATCTCTTGTGCATATTAGACCAAAAAGTCACTCAATACATATTTTTGATGGCATCATTGAGATTATAAGAGTGTATGATAATGTGATTGTAATGACTGGAGTGGAAGATGAAATTTATAAAATTTGAATGGTACCTCATCCAATTCACAGAATTCTACAAATTTGACTTATGATAATGGTAATTTATCTTCCATCTTGTTATGGCATGCTAGATTTGGTCATATTAAATATGACAGACTCAAAATTGTGAAACATGAAGGACTTCAAGGAATTCCTACTATTCCAAGACAACTTTCACAATGTGATTCTTGTATTTTAGGCAAGCATAGTAAACACCATTCTTCATGATTCTATGTTTCAAGATTCTAGGATGCTAGGCCTTATTCACTCAAAATTATGTGGGCCCATGCACGTTCCATCATCGAATGCTAATAAGTATTTAATAAATTTTATTCATGACTATATAAGGATGTGATCAGTTTATTTATTAAAAGCAAAATATCAAGCTTTTGATACATTCAAAAATTTTCATCTATGGAGAAAAAATGAAATTCAACTCAATATTGAAACAATTAGAACTGATAATGGTGGTTAATATGGATTTCAAGATTTTGAAAAATATTTGCAAGAGAATGGTATTAAATATCAAACCATTGTTCCTTATAACCCACAACAAAATGGTTTGGAAGAATGTATGAGTAAGAGACTATTGAATATGGTAAGATCCATCTTTTTTTAAGAACATTAAGGTAAATTTTGGGGGAGAATCAGTTCTTTGTGTTGTCTACATTAAGAATAGATGTCTTTCTGTTGTGCTACGAAACAAAACACCTTATGAAATGTGGCATAGCCATCTTCTAGTTGTCAAGAATTTTATAATTTTTGGATCCACATGTTATTCTTTGATTCCTAAGAAACAAAGAAATAAATTGGGAGAAAGGAGTTGAAAGTGCATTTTTTGTGATATTCTAATACTTCCAAATATTATAGATTGTATGATGAAGATTACATGATGTTTATTGTTTCTAGAGATGCTATATGTATTGAATTTGGAAAAGGTCCACTCACTATTGATAGGCCACTTGCTCAACGTGATATATTTCATTCTAAAACATTATATCATGACAGAGATAATGAACTTCCAAATATTGAATGGGGGATTCCTATTTTAAGTCCATTTTTAGAATTTCATTTCATAACAATAAGTTATTCTAATGCAAAAGTTGATTATCCTAATGCATAAGTTGATGAAATAGAAGGTCATAAAGCTAATGATATTGTTGATGGAATGGAGATGTTAAGTTTGATAGATAAGGAAAAATTGTTGGTGTATCGTCAACTATCCCAAGTTCAACATCTTATCTAACAAAAAAAACCCAAAGGTAGCATTTCGACATGGTTTAACCCAGTTGAAAAAACCTCTGACACATGTGAGGTCTCACCCGAGACACCTATAGGAGCTGCATGAATCGGAATTATGTAGTGGTAAAGGGGACCTTTTCATGTTAATTATCGATAGATAGGTCATCACACATAAATCTCATAGAGTGTTAGAATCCATGCATATATTCAAAACATATTCATAATATAAATTAAATCTTGTTGAGTCACTTAGTCAAAATATAGCATATTGTCATGACTCAGATCAATAAAAAGTATAACATTCACATAATAATCATGCACCATTCAACATATAATGTCTAACGTGGAAAACCATACGGCAAAGACAATAAAATCATTCATTAATTAACAAGATTCAAATCTTGAAATATTTCGATTGTGCACACATCCTGCAGACATCTCTCCACAATCTCCATTAAATTTAGTCCATGCATAGAAGTTACAATCGGTGATACTTCCTCAAATATTATTCATCGCTTTCATGCGATGCAGACAATATTCTGACATTACAAACTCTTCCTCCTACAAACCTATATTCTTCTCCATACAAAAATTGACCAAATAGAATAGTGCATAACTCAGCTCACTAAAGTTAAGAGAAATGAACCCACCAAAATCCTAACCCTTTACATTTTTATAGGCTCTATTGGCCACATTTACATCCCACACCCACTACCTAAAAGTGGAAATCACTTCTAACTAACTCATTTCCTTTTCCATCAAAATTTATCAACACAATTTATTTTCCCAAAAAACTACAAAAATAATCAAAACTCGTCGTTTCAACACACGCTTAATTGCGACGATGTTCACACTACAAGCATATTTTGCATCTTAAAACATGCTTAAAACTAAAAAAAAAATTAACTTTACCTAGAGAAAGTAGGCCCCTCGCACTCACATGTTCCTTGTCCCAAGCCATTTCATATGGAAAGTTATGTTGTGTTCAGATTGGCTTTAAAATATTGAAAGATTTTTGTTATGTCCTTGGTTTATTGTTGAACATCCTCCTTAACCTTTGAAACTCATGCAAGAATTTCATAACTATGATGTTTTGAAACATCCACCATATTTGTATCAATAAATTTATTGACTTCAATGTGAACTAGGTGAATAGTCACGGTTACCTACTATAGTTCAGCCTGAAACTCCATGACATGACCATTATTCTTTGCTGTTGTGTTCAGATTTTGGTGACCTATTTCTGGAATAGTTTAAGCTCAGCATCCTTTCGATATTCTCAACTAGTGACAATATTTTCAATGCGTTTTACATATATTTCAGACTTAACTCTGTTGCAAGAAGTTTCTATTTTATTTTATGTACCCCAACATCGTCGATCAAGGCTTCCCATGGATGGGACACCTACTCATACCCCTTGGTACAAAGTGCTTCAACTTGTTGAATCTACCTTCCATCATTTTCGACTACCTTCCATCTCTTAGCTAATAGTTCTGGAGGTGTACTCACAATAATATTTCCCTCTAACTCTGGAATATTCTAGCAAAGTTCATTAGAAAATTCACCCTATTTGAATACACATGCTTCAACAATAATTTTGGGTGCGACCCCAACTTTTGGAATTTGTTGAAAAGAAATAACAATTTCTTGCTCAAGTCGTTTCTTATCCTTCTTGCACTTTTGTGCTTGTTTCTCTTTATTGTCTTGCTGATTTTTTAGTGATGACGTAGTGTTCTTTGTTTTCTTAGGTTTCTCACACACTGTATCTTTCTGGGCCTTGATTTCTTCAACTAATTCATGCTTAATTCTATGTAACATAAACATGAGTAGAAAATCCATATCTATCCCAACATAACATGTATCTTGGACCATATTTTTTAGAACTATGATGCTCATATCAAGTTATTTGGACATCATCTGGATTTTACACTAATACCAAGACATTGGTAGCTTGACCAAGTGATCATCATATGATCCACATTCATGTGACTGTCCAGGCTTAGTACAAATCAAAACTCTAACTTCCTCCACATCCTTACAAAGTGTTTGAAGTAAGTCAGTGACTCCCTCAAAGAGATCAATATGTCAGCTATCAATATTCTATCTCATTTCATGAGTGATTTCCGTCATGCAATATTCCAATAGCTTATAGTCATCATTAGTTAACCCAATGGGAGTGGATTCCTTGACATCCTTCTACATCTTCTTACACTTTTTATTTAACTCAATCACTTTTTTCTTTAGCCCCACATCTTGATCTGTCAGGTTAGCGCTCAACTCTTCATCACTGTCATGATGAGAGCAATGTGGGATGTCTTCTTCTTATGGGAGCCCTGGATGGGTCCCTAATGTACCCTCTTGTCATGGATTAGTTTTAGCAGAGAATAGATCATCTGCAACAGGTTGTTTCCATTCTGCCAGACAATCTTGAACTATTGTATGAATTTCCTCCTCCAATATTTGGAATGCAGTGGTTAACCACTATTGTTGGATATCGCACTTTGGCTACAGATATAGATGGTGGACCCTCGCAGTAAACTTAATGATATTCATGTACCATTGTATATTCGCAACGAAAATCCTTTACTAACTCCTAATGTGATTCCTTAATGGATTAGCATGCATATAAAACTCAATATTTTTATCTTGTTGTCTCTTGTGATTCTCATCAAACCATAGGTTTTTATACCCTACCCCTCAACACGGTACATTCAATGCCATGCCCTGGTAATTCGACAGTGCATCCCACGTGAAAAAGGAAAGTAAAATAAGAAACCATGAATAATTAAAAGTTGTACCATGTTATTGTGCATCAATAGTTTCATCTAATAAGTCATTCAGTAGGAATGTTTCCCAATTCATTTGTGCTCATGGAGCACATTTCTCAACTCCAACGATATACAAGGGGTACAATGGTTTAGTTACATTTTTCGTACGAGATTTCTTGACAAAACCTTAGTTGTGAATTTAAACCCTTATCATTATTGGAGGTTTTATCAAATCCACGCTTATCCTCTGTAACATTACAATTCTCTTTCCTCCAAGAAACAATGTGTTTGTCTTGCTCCTTACCAGCAAAGAATGGTGTTGAAAAAACCCGTTCCTTGGTTAATCTTGTAATGGAAGCGATAAGGTCAACATTGAAATAAATTATTGTATTTAACCAGAAGAAACATCCATGAAAACAAATTAAAAATTGACTTACACATGTGTTAATTTCAACAGTTCAACCAAAAAGGGGCATGTACAACAACGACATAATGCCTGACTTCTCTAAAACACAAGCCAAATCCATGGGTACTAATTAAATATGCCTTCCTTCCACCGACTGCATTGATGTCATATAATTTGAGATGTGAATTTCAAAGAACTTCCAAATTTCATGATCAAAGAATGTTTGTTTATTCAAATTATCCATAATGTCTATCATCACATGAACTCCCTTTGGAATCTCTGCTTTACCAATGGATATTCATGTTGTTTTGAATGGCAACATGAGGAAAATCATATTTCCTAGGTGCAGTATCTCTCGATAGTATGTCCATTGAACCATACACAAAATCCTCAACATCTTTGTTGGATTTAAATATTTGATACAGAAGAACTACCTAACAAGCTTTAGATTTCTTTCTTGGAGGATTCATAGGGATCGTACACAAAAAAAACTATGGTGTCCCCTCAACAATGGGTATCGAATATGGGATTTCCATAGCAGAGCTACAAATAATGCTAGAGCTTGATATAGGGATATCCATGGAGCTACAAATAATTCTATAGCTCGATATGGGGATTTCCATAGCGAAGTTGCAAATAATGCTAGAGCTTGATATGGGAATATCCATGGAGGAGCTATAAATAATGATAGATCTTGATATAGGTATTTTCATAGCAGAGCTACAAATAATGCTAAATATTAATAATAGCTACTTGCAGATGACTACCTTCCTCAGTTCACTTCATAGGTCATTGCAATGAGACAACTAAATCCCATTTATAGGTAAACTATATCTACATATGCATCAAATTGATCTGATCACATGGGTAGCTATTTTGACCAGACCCGCCATAAATTAGGAAAGGTCGTAACTAATCCCTTCACACGTTGAAATATTTTCAGTCATTTATGACAAGGCATCATTAAAGCTACTATGTCAGTTGCAATAAAAGTAGTTACTAACATGAAGTAAATGTGTATTTGACAAAAAAACATGCCACCAAATCCCTTTGCGACAAAAAATTAACTCTATCACATAGTCAAGTTTGAATGCAACACTCAATCTACAGGAAATATACAAGACTTAAATAACAAAACCATGACTTATATACAAGATTAATATACAAGACTATAGATTTTTTTATTTTTTTATTTTACAAATCACTCGAGAGAAGTATGACTATCCCGATAGGGTTTTAGCCGACTTTCATTTACTGATAAATCTAGGGGTGTACCATCTAAGTTATGCAACTTTACTACTTCCCCATTTGTAAAATATTCAACAACATATGGTACCAACCAATGTGTTCTAATATTACCAAGAACATTTAAAAATTTATTGTCATAAAGAAGAGAAAAATCACCATGTTGAGGTTGCTTGAACTTAATATGTTGATCATGACATGCCTTATGCCGCTCCTTTTAAAGTTATGAGTGGTAACCCACAATGAAGAGATGTTCGTCCAATTGTAGTAACTGAGACATTATTTCTTCAATCGCACCCACATCTGTCATCTCAAGAAATGCATCTATTCTTAAGCTAGGGACAATATATTCCATAGGCATAACAACCTCTTGTCCATAAACTAGTCGAATTGGATTCTTTCCCATAATATTTTTACATGTCCTATGATAATCCCATATACTGTAGGTATTTTTTGATCCCAAACATCATGAATTAAATTACAAATATTGCTAAGTGCATGTTCCAAAATCTTATTAAAATATTCAACTATTCTATTTTCATGTGGATGCTATGGTGATGTCTTCCTCTATTAATTCTGAAATGCTTCATTCATTTCCTCAATCAATTTATTAACAAAGTGAGTACCCTGGTCACTTAGTAGTATCTTTGGAAATCCAAACCTGGTTACCACATGATCAAAAAAAAATATGGAAACAATCATTATAGTAAAATATCTGACTAGCATTGCTTCATCCCATCTAGGTAAATATCATATGTTGGAAGATATTTCCCATCTATACCATGATTAATAATCTTGAATAAGAATCCAAGTGTTTAGTGTAAGTTGTTCCTTGTGAAAATGGATCTAGTTCCTAGTCTAGCGTCTTGGGTCCTAGTTTGTCCACATTTGACCCACTTAAACTAGTCATTATGCCATAAAATATTGTTTTTCCACTTTCCCACCCCTTTCCTTATACTATGGAGTTAATGCACCCCTCTATGCTTTATTTATGGAATAGTTATTGCATCTCCCTATTTGAAGGAGAGTATGTGTGCCTTCTTGACAATTTGGTAAATTTTATCATTAATGGTCCAAAACTAAGCCACTAAACAAACTATAGCACCCTCACAATGGTTCCTTTCACACTTATTGACTATCCTAACCACATTGTGGACCCTCTAGGTTCATTTCACCTCATTATGGCAACTACTTGGAGTTACACTTGGAACAATGTTATAAAATGGGGGAATTAGTCAAGATAAGCCAACATTAATGTGAGTTATCATAGTGTTCTATCTAATATTTCTTCTTTATTCTTCCTATATATTTGTGCAAATAATTCTAAGTTATATTTTTTTTTCTATATAGATCTAGGATGGAATGTCATATGACTCAGAACTTTTTTTGTGATTTTGTGCATTCCAAAATCTTACATGGTATGAGAGATAGTCTGATGCAAAACAATTTCTGTTGTTGCTTCCAGTTATTACCATTGGTCATTTAGTTTCTCCTTTTGACCTTTCATAGGCATACTGTAAAATTAAGAAATTTCAAAGAGTGTTTTTGAAGGTACATGAATAAATGGTAGAAAATTCAAAAAATCATCGAGTTCAACTTTCTTCCACTATGGATTCCTCTATTTCCCATGAATTTTTTTTCATGAAAATAACATACAATATGTTTCCATCAATACTATTGAAGAGAACATCTTCTGTCTCTCATCATTGTTCTTCCATGATTCTTCTATTTACTATCCTAGTCTGTGAGATGGTAATCCCTTAGATGTTTTAGAAGAAGCATCAATGATTGGAATTGTGGCATTCACTCTCCTTGGATCCACACTTCGTATGCATTACTATATGATTTCTAAAACCGATTTTCAAAGTTTCACAGAAGATGTAGGACACCTACATTCACCTGGTGGTGATCTCACCTATTGTGGTTCGAAGCTAAAGTTTCAAGTATTTCTTCATGCATTTGGATTTGTTCTCACCCTGGTTGGTTGGGTATGCAAGCTCAAATGGCTTCCAAATGTAATTGTTTCCACTATTGAAGAAATCTAGCATGTGTTTTGGGATCATGATCCACTTCTTCCCAAGAAGAAGATTCCTCCAAGAAGATTCATTTAGTTTGTACTATATATAGATTTACGGGTTTCTCTTTCATCTCCATTTTTTTAGAGAGTATTTTCCTCATGCGGTTTTGTCTCTTTCTAGAGTTCATCTAGACCTATAATGTAAATCGTGACCATAATCCTTGGTTCTTGTGCCCTCAATAATTTCTTAGAAACATTTTTCCTTAATTGGGGGCATTTGAACATATTTACTGTCTATAACTTGGTTAATAATTTTGCACAAGGTTCCAAGTCTTTAGTGTAATTTGTTCCATGTGAAAATGGTTCTAGTTCCTAGTCCAGTGTCTTGGATCCTAGTTTGCCCACATTTGACCCACTTAGGCTAGTGGTTATGCCATAAAATATTGGTTTTACACTTACCCACTCCTTTCCTTATTCTATGGATTCAATGTGCCCTTCTATGCTTCATTTATGGGGTAGTTATTCCATTTTCTTGTTTTAAGGAGACTAGGTGTTCCTTATTGAGGATTTTGTCAATTTGCTTATTAATGGTCCAAAACCAAGTAACTAAACCACCTATAGCACCCTCATGATGGTTCCTTTCACACTTGTTGACTATTCTAACCACTTCATGGTCCATCTACGTTCATTTCACCTCATTATGTCCACTATTTGGAGTTACACTTGGATCAATGTCATAAATTGGGGGAATTAGTCAAGATAAGGAAACATTAATGTGAGATACTCATATGGTTTGTTACACCAATGGTATTTGGTAGCCCATGGTATTTACCCAAGGTATTTCATGTGATAATTCTCATATATTTTACTAGTTTTTTTCTCAATAAACTGAGTGGAAAACTTCCCAATGGAGTGATTTTCCTCTAATTTTCTATACAATATTTCTTTTTTATTCTTCCTATATCTTTGTGCAAATAATTCTAAGTGATATTTTTTTCTATCTAGACCTAGGATGGAATGGCACATGACTCAGAATTTTTTTTGTGATGTTGTGCATTAAAAAATATTACAATCTATTGTGGTAATTATATACCGAGCACCATTCCTTCTTCCTGGTGAATTAATGTGACCCACAAAATAAAAAACCCACATATCAAATTCCTACAATGTTAGTTGTGGTACCAAGTCCATTTCATCCCATCATGAGGGTTTCCCTATGTATTGGAAAGTGTCATAACTTCGACAGTATTCAAGCGCATCTGAATGGAGTGTAGGATACCACAATATAGACTCTAAAATTTTGCATGTAATTTCTTTTCCTACAAATTGTCCCCCTTCCACTCCAACATGATATTTATCTAAAATTATTTGTCTCTCATGTTACAAAACAAAGTGACATAATATCTCATCTTCTCCCATCTATAAGTGTCCATCTGTAAGTCGAAAATCTACTACTTTTACAACTAATTCTTTCTTTGCACTATATTAAATCCTTTTGGTGCAACTCCTATAGTCAAGAAATGCACGATGTGTTGAAAGTAACCATCAACCATTTTCATTGTGAATAGTTATGAGTCAAGAATACTATCATCTAAACTAGTGGGTTATTATTTGTTTTATATCCTTGAGATATGGCCTGGACCTACATTGAACCTTCCTGCTTTTACAATAATTTCAAAGTCAAAATCTTGGAAGAGAAGAATCCACCGACAGATATTCCCCCCCAAGACTAGCTTATTGACCAAGTATTATAAGGAAGAAGGATTTATAAACATCTTAAAATGACCACCCAATAAATAATGTCGAGATTTTTGGAGTGCATATACCATGGAAAGTCCTTCCCTCTTAGTTTTCATATAATTCCTTTCTGCAGTCGAACACTTTCTATTAGAAAATGAAATGGGGAGATCGACATATCCATCACATGTTTGTGCATGTATTGCTCCTAATGTAATAGACGATGCATCAACATGCACATGAAATTCCTTCCATCGGTTAAGGAATACTAGAATAGGTGTCGAAATCAACTTCTGTTTCAGAACATCAGGACTCTTTTGACATTCCTCATTCCATTGGAATTTATCATGTTTCTTCAACAACTTCTCCATCATAGCTTTAATATTTTCATAACCTGTGATAAAATTATGATAGTACACAGTATGACCTATTCTGTTCCTTAACTTCTGAGCTGAGGAAGGTGGTGGTAGACCGATAATGATTGCAATATTCATAAGATCCATCAATATTCCTTCTCTTAATACTACATGACCTGAAAAAATACCAAAAGGATCACAAAAAATGTACTTCTTCAAATTTAAAGAAATTTGAACTTGTGTGCAACTTTCAAGGATCATCCAAAGGCTCTCAATATGGTCCTTAACTAACCCATCTATTTTCCATTCATCAAAGTAGACTTCTAGGAATTTATGAGTAAAATATTTAAAAGCAACTACCACTATCCTATAAAAAATAGTAGGCACATTCTTAAGTCGAAATGGCGTTACGGTGTAATAGAAACAACCCCAATTTATTGCAAAGGTGGTAAAAGGTAGTGTTATGTCGATCTGCTTTCGTGATCTTGATTTGATGATACCCAAAGAGTCCATCAGTAAATGGATATACTTCTTGTCCCCTTACACTTTCCAAGACATCATCTGTAAAAGGTGTAGGCAATAGATCATGCAGGAAAGCATCATTTAATTTCCTCAAGTCGACAGAAATACAAACTTCATTGGTTTTCTTATCTTGTACAACCATTGGGTTGATCCACTCTAATTATTCGATAGGTTCAATAATACATGTATCCAACATTCTATATAATTTTTCCTTAACCTTCTCTTTGTATTTGAGTTTCAATATATATAATCTCTTCTTGATAGGATTTTCATCCAATTTTAAGGGATTTTTCATTTCACCCAGGTCACCACAATTCCTTTCATTTCTGTAAACTTGGTTGGGAATAGGTATTGGAATTCATTTAATAAATCAGTGATTTTACCAACAATATCATCATCCCAGTAATTCCCAATACTTGCAATCTTTCGATTCTCTGAAGAGCCGATGTTCACTTTCTTTGTTTTCAAGTGCTTCAATTTTTTTCAGATGATAGACCATGTTCCTTCAATGCTTGACTAACTTCATATTTTCAGAAGTGAATATCTCATCGATCATCACCTTCAGGTTCTCCATATATATTGTAAAAATCTATTAGGATCTAAAGTATCGCATACCATTGTGGTAGACTTCACACTACAACAAAATATTCCTCAAAAATATTCGCTTTAATAAATTATAAGCCAACATCAATCAACGGATTTTCATCCATAAAGATAAAAGTGTGTTTGAAGATATTATCCAACTCATCATAATATACCATTCCTCTTCTCATTTAGATTGACATATACACATTTCTTGGTATTGTATCGAAAGTATGTATCAACAAAAGTATCCATTCCATCCTAGGAACCAATATCAACGTCGTACAACAACTTTTATGATGGTCAACGATACTGATCAACTTAGTATAATTATTACTAACATAAGAAATATTCTTCCTAAATCATATTTCTAAGAGCCTTCAACATTGAGGTCATTTCGAGATGGATTGTTTATTAGTATCTCGACATCTTGCTTGTGTAGCTTTTAGGGCCACATCAACAGTTAACAGTCGTTGGGGGTCCAAAACCTTATCTTAAAATTTTGACATATAGTTGTTCAAGTTAAGCAATATTTCATGTGTATGTATATCATATGCCTCGATAACCAACCATCGCAAGGATTTTGCAATTCTTATGCATTTTCTCATTGATATTTTCAAATTTTCGAATGCTTCTCCTAAATTTGATGAACATGAACTAACACTCCACCAACTTAATTTACCATCACCTATAGGATTTTTATAATCAACCACCATAGAGTATATATATTTCAAAGTATCCAAATTCCCTTAATTATTATCACTTCTTACTGGTTCGACTTAGCGTTGTCCTTCTAAAGAGTCGATTGGAGTGACTACCCACATCTTTGAGATTTCGAATGATAATATACTCTTTTGAAAATCAATGATAGACTGGTTTTCAACACCCCAATTGGTCCCCATTAGATATGGATAAGGGTTATATGCAATGAAATATTATCCAATTGTGACTAAATTTGTGTCATTTATGCACCAATTTATCTAATTGTTGATGCTTCTAATTTCATTGCAAAATTTAAAGCTTCTATCTAGGACACAGTCTTCTACTACATCATAGGAACATGATTGTGGGGTAATAGCACAACAATAAACCCCTCTTTATGTTTAAGATAAAACATATGGAAAATTACCTTACCCACCACGGTCTTGAATCTCTTGTTGAAATACCAAACATATTCACATGGTGACTGCTTAATCTTCTTCAACTCTGTAATACACTGCGACTCTGAATTAGGATTCTTGAATTCATCTACTAACTAAGTTCATATATGATCTAAATAATTTGAGGGGTTTCCATAGGAATCACAAAGAGTTTCATATACCAATCTAGGGAATGATCGCTAAAAGTCATGATCATCTGAGCGCTTTTCTCGGCCTCATCCTAGACCTGTCACATAGTCCAGACAACTTCACATAAAAACAGTGTTTCTGAGGGTCTTCCAACCAATTTCCACTAAATATAGGAAACTTCATGTCGTCTCCTAAAATTTTATGAATTTGTTGTGCTTATGAATCCAAATTATAAGGACCACTATTAGGAATGTTTCGAATACTATCTTGACTATTATTATTACTCAGATTAAAAAAAGAACATTTTGATACACTTTTAAGTCTTACCTCTAATAGTGGATATGTATGTAGAGTCATAGGTATGTTGTAGTCTTGGGTGTCGTATGGATTTCACACCTCTTCCTCTTCTTTATAAATAAGTTGACACTCCCCATCATCATGACAAGAGTCCTCGGCAAACAGTGGCACCAATTTGTAGTTCCCTCTTATGCTTGCACTAACACTCTCTCTCCTTGTCACAATCCTTCTCCTCTTATTTGAGTAGAATCTTATTCCACTCCTTAAGTGGATACCCTCTTCATGAGTCACACTATCAAATTGGAACATTTCACCTCAATCTTCCCATCTTCTTAAGACCTTCTCCCCAGCACTACCCATATTCTTTATGCACAATTATTTTACTCGTTAGAATCCATCCAAATAATCCTTTTTTCACACACCAATATTTTAATCCATAGTTTTTTAGACTTTAGTTATCTACCTCAAGGACCTTGGAAAAATTCTCTCTCAGTATTACTATATGACTTAATAATATCGATAGAAATCTCAGTAATACACCCTTCATCAATGTTGTTGACCTAGAAATAAACAACCCTAGAGATGGTATTATTGACACTCTCTAGTCACTGAATCAGTTGAGGTGTCCAACCCCTAGGTTCATATCCTTGTAAATTTCTCTACCCGAGTGCTAATATTTCCAACCATTCAAGCAATATAACACAGAAGTCACTCAATAAAATATCATGGATATGTCATTAAACATGCCTTTGTAACCACTACCCAGTAGTCGGTAGTGAACCTTTATTTTCTTCTTGCATAAATTCTTGAGCCTTTTGTTATAAACAATCCTGAATCTCGGGCTTCATTGGGTCACAAACCATATCCCCTCCAAAAGGATATCGGTTTTGACAATGGAACCATTTTCTATATTATCTTCAATTTTCCCATGTTCAACGTCTCATTTGACCAACAAAATCGAAAGGTTCCATATTGACAGGGTTTAACCCCGTCGACAACACCTGTGACACAAGTGAGGTCTCCCGAGATACCTATAGGATATGCAGGAATCAAGTGTCTACAGTGGTAAGGGGACCTTTTTGTGTTAAGCTTCGATAGACAGGTCATCACACATAACTATCACAAAGTGTTACAACCCATGCCTATATTCAACATATTTATAAGGTCTATTAAACCTTGTTGAATCACTAAATTAGTCAAAATATAACATGCCATCATGAGTCAGAACAATCCAAAATAAAACATTCACACAATAATCACACACCATTCGACATAAAAATTTTAACATGGAAACCAAAAAAGCATTCATTAATTACCAAGATTTGGATATTGAAATATTTTTTCTACGCACACATCTTGCAGACATCTTTCCACAATATCCATTAGATTTAGTTTGTGCACAAAACATGCATATTGGTGATACTCGCTCAACTATTATTCATGTAATGTCCCCAAAAATTGAAAATAAATGATTTTTGTATTAGGCTAATCAAAACTACCTATGCTAGACATTATCAGACTTGCAAAATGTGTCATAATCTATTTGTATTGTTGTTTTGTCGTAAGGTGTTCTTCATCCTACTTCTTACTTTCAGTTATGATTATTACGGTATTTAATTATGATGTTGTAATGTCATTTACTATGCTTATTCTAATGGTTATGTATTGTTGTGTATGTTAGATACTTGTTTATGTACTTCATTTATTATATCATGTACTTATTGTTGTATACATGATTCTAACTTAACTTTGTTCCTAGAACCAAAGTGTTGGAGATCGGTACAACCTTCTCATGGTGTAACTGCTGCACCTATGGGAATATAAAACAAGTGGACTAACCACCACTACTGGTGATAAGGCCTTGTGATGGGTTTAAAATGTTCATCAACATCTGTAGTTTTTTGTGTAACGGAAAACCTTACGTGGTATTAGAGAATAGGTCTCAGGTTCAAGTCCCCTTAGCTACATCGGAGACGAGGTGTTGGAGATCGATACAAACTTCTCATGGTGTAACCACCGCACCTCTAGGAATATAAAACAAGTGGACTAACCTCCACTCCTGGTGATAGTTCCTTCTACTGGGTTTCAAATGTTCATCAAAATATGTAGGTTCTGGTGTAACGACAAACCTTACACAAAGTGGGTGGAGTGGCGGGACTATTTCTCCCATGTAACTACCCGAGAGGTAACAGTTGCTACTTGATACAACTGACTTAATTAGTTCTATTGAACTAATGCATTATTTTATAATTACATATAGGTATACCTAGCAACCACAAGGTTGTCAAAGAGTGTTGAACGTTTCATCACTAGCGCTTGCATTTGCAACTCTGTCCTACTGACATTCACTAGTTATTATTATTGTTCTTTACAGTCTTTGTGGTAGTGACGGGGTCATTACCGCACCTATTATTTGTATGACACATCCTTGGTATTTACGTGGCAATTATATTTCATGGTGTAAATATTAAGAACTGTTCCTATCCTAACATATTTCATTATATGTTTAATTTAATGTTTGAAATAATTTTGTAGAAACCTTATCTTGCAAGTAAAATTATGCCATGGTATTAGGAATTAAATCCTAAAAAATATGATGCACATGGTTCTAAGGATTATAGCCTAACATATGCGATGCATGTGATAAATTAAGGATTATATTAAAAGTTGGGGTGGCAATTTTATACTATAGTCCATAGACTATCCGAATTAAGGGACTAGTGTTCATTAAATGGTGGCCAAAGTAGTGCTTTTAATGCGTCTTGTGAGAAGTGGTGGGATAGCTTAGGGCTTGGCCCAAGTGCTAGTTTTCCATTTTGCATCACTTTTTTTTTGCTCTCGTCTCTGGTTTGGGTGAAGGAGAACGACATCGATGGTTTTAGTAGACACATAAAACATGGTTGATTTTGCACATCTGTTGCTTCTTGTAGCTCGTATTACCATATCTTACTTCTCATCATGCTTTCTTTCTGTTTTAGGGTTGTAGAGGGGTGAGTAAAGGAGTGAGTCATGGCTCATGGACAAGGACATAATCCCTTCGTAAGTTTACTGTACATTTCTTTAATCTTTTCCTCTTATGGTATTGTGGCTGCAACTAAGTTGCCTCTTGTCTTGGGTTGGGTTGCTTGAATCTAGTGTTTGATGGATGCGTTTGGTTTTTGGGGGGTTTGACTGTAACTTAGAGGAACTCCGTGTTGGAATCCTATAGGAATTGGGGGGTTTTAAATATTTCCTTTGGTCCTTAATTAATTAAATGTACAGGGGTTATTAATGGCACTTCGTGTAATTGAAAGAGGCCTAGGTAAATACCTTATCAGGCTCTGTGCATTTTGGTATTTAATGTTTTGGTTATTTATACTCACCATGGGAAACACCATTTATTGCAATGGTGTAAGGCCATAAGCAACCTACTGTGTAAACTATTAATGGATTATAACGAATGAGTTTGTGAATATATGTTGCGTTTGATTTTAATGGTTATTATTCTTGGGCCGTGTGTATTTTTCATTCATTGTAAGCGTTCATTTTATAGAGATTGTGTTTACAATTTCATGCTTGTGGCTTATGTGTAATTCTCCTTTATTAGTTGTATTGGTTAAAAGAATGACTAATAGTCATCGTTGATGGGATTGGGGCCACGCCGTGAATAGTGTTGGCACTCACCACTGTAGCTGTGATGGCAAAATAGATTTAGACTTTACAGTTTGTTTTATAATGGGTAAATGAAATCTGTTATAGAATGTGGGTATAAACCTTGTGTTGGAAATTGTTGTTGTAGGTTGTTTTGTTGATAGGGTTTTAAAGACATAATAGTTATTTTAGTTCACTATTGGTTATTTATGGGGTCATGGACAAGGACTACAATGTATAAGAAATACAATGGGTGTTACGATCTCTGTGTAAATAATTAGTTATTATCTACAGCCCATGTATAAACTGTGTATAGCTTGGATTTGTATAAATGTTTAAGGACCCTACATGATTTGGTCCTGGGTCGATTTCTGTAAAGAGGGTTTATATTTATATGGGTTGCAAATTGTGGCTTAAGTGCCCACAGGATTTGATCCTGCGATCTCTTGTATAACTATATAGTTTTTAAATGATTTCTGTAATGATATTTTGGTTGTTTTAAGTAATATTATGTTGGAACTTTTATGTTTCTGTTATGTGGATTACAGGGATGATTTTAAGGAACCATACTTATTTAAAAGTGTATAAATGTTGGCAAATCTTACCAATTCTTAAAACATAAACAATAAAATGTTTGGCGATATTTTAAAAAATATATTTTAATTTCCAAGGATTTTATATCATTTATATAATAATTTGGCAATTTTTACGCTGAAAAAATTTTACCCCATCAAAATTGGGCAAAACAGGGCTTCAAAAAATGCAAAATGGCGAATCTTTTTTTTGGAGGAAAACATGGAAAAATAGCCCATGGGCTTAAATTCACCCCTAAAATCATCCCTGATGGATTATAGTATTTGATGACTTGAATTGTTATTTATACCATTGATTTATAATGTTAATAATAATATTATTGTTTATACTTTGTAGATATAGATAGTATAGATGTTATAATTGTAGACCATTTATATGGTCTTGATACTTGGACTGTTAAATGGTTTATGATAATGTTTATCTTGGTTTTTAGCATGAGTTTATTATATAGACCCTAAGAATTCTTCATTGGTTTCTATCTTAACATAGTATGTGAGGTTTATAATTTATTCTTAGATGTAATTATAGTGTTGATAGATTAGAATTTTATGTATGTTTTATAACTAATACTATAGATATAAATAGTATACTTGTTAGGTTCTTTTTATTAGAAATAGTTAGCAGTGTTGTAAGATTATTCTAGGTTTGAAACTTAATTCTGAACTAGTCTTTTTATTTGAAACATGTCTCTGCTAACAATATGAAATATGTGAGTAGAGTATATAGGTAAATAAACATCTATGTATTTAATTTTAAGTAATTACCAGTTTGTAGAAAAACAAGGTGTAAATAGTAAAAGACAATATAGGAGTAAAACTAAAAGTGCAAAACCCTTTATAAATTCTTAAATAGGAATTTAATTACAGAATCAAAATGAATGAACAAAACCTTCAATAAATCTAGTACAAGAATTAAATTATAGCCTAGGGTTATAAATTAAAATATAAACCCTTTAAAGAACTTGACAAGTAAAACAAAACACCAAGGGTTAGAACTTATAATATAAACCCTTGCATATTCTAGCCATTACTTATTCTAGAAAATGAAATAGATAGTCCAGAACCTCATACCTGAAAATTGAAGCTCCTTTAATGGTTGAAACCTGCATGCTCAATTTACCAGCATTAACAATTCATAGGCAGATATGACCTCTGTATTAGATGACCAAATCACTTGGAAACTACCATGTTCCACCCAACCATGACCTGAAACCGTTCCTAATTTCAATACGGATGCCCCTGAGTTGGTTCCAACATGCAAGTAGCTTATAGCTCCTAAGGAAAGGTTTTCCTAACTGGTATATCAGGTCTCGATCAGTTCTCCTTTTTCCTTTTAAAAAAAAATTCTCCAAGAATTGTCTGGAGAATAAACAGGAAGAATATGACTCCAAGAAGATAGATGAGATCACCAAGCTTCTCTTTGGCTTTGGAATTTATAGACAGACTTTTTAGTCAAATGGGCAGTTAAATAGAGAATCCTTGATTGGTTGATTTAACCCTTTTTATTTAATTTAGGTATTTTTAATACATTAACTTAGGAGCTTTTAACTAGTTCCTATTTAGACCTTTGTAGGTGTTATTCTATTTATTATGTTTTAGTAATAAAAAATAATAGATGAATCTTTTCCTTCTTTCTTATCTTATCAATATTAATACTATATTTATTCTTTATACATACCATGTATAAAATACATAATAATATAACATTTGTTAACATTTGTCTTTGGGCATCATGTATTATGATCCCTAGACTTATGACACTTTCTTCATTAAGGTCACCAGGTAGATGGTTAGGTCTACTAGGATAGGAAACTCTAAACATCCTTGCATGTTGGATTCCCTCATATAACATGTTGGTTCTTCAATATTTGATGAGTGTACTGAAATTCAAAATTTCATTTAATCGCTTATAAATAAGTCAGATGAGATCCATATTTTTCTCGAGTCGTTTTTCACTTGGGAACCATTAATTCTTTTAAGAAACTCCTAGCACTTACTAGAGCCCATACTCAATGCTAAAAATAGGGATTTACAAACTTAGTGCGATTCGAAATATCTTCACTCAACACTAATGCTAGGATGTACTTATAAGATACACCTAGGGATATAATGGCCAAAGATCCGATGTTCCATAGTTTATTCTGAACATCAACATGGAAGGCTCAAAGGCTTATGCCCAACACTTCCAAATTATCTTTTCATGTGTTCTTGGGCTTCATGCTCAATATAAATATAATACTCAAGTACTTCAGAGCTTCTTGCTAAACACAAACATCAATCAATCGTGTGCTCTAGATCTCCTCGCTCAACACAAAACATCAATTACTCATCTGCTCTAGAGCTCCTCGCTCAACACAAAACATCTTATCAATCATGTGCTTCATGGTCTATTCCCAACATGAAACGAGTAAATATATATCATCAATAATTTACTTACACCTAATATATAAAACAAATCATCACGTTCATATGCAGTGGGATCTTCGACCCACTATATCAAGATAGAACATCAATATAACATTATAATCAATAGACTCATTCCTATAAGCATTAGGTAAAAAATTCAAGATATTACATTCCTCTCCGCTTAGAATAACATTGTCCGTAGACTTCCAGAAACTTTGATTGAAATCATGACACAAGGTGGGGTAATCCTTTCTCATGGTGGCTTCCTTCTCCCAAGTAGCTTCATCGGCTTCGAAGTGCTTCCATTGCACTTTCAATTGGACTACAGTGCCCTCCTGACTTGCACCTCCCTCTTGTCTAATATATGAAAATGTTTAGGGGAAAACCCCCCCTTCAAGTGCCACATGTAATAAGGACCAATCAATCACATGTTCAGTATCATAAACATATTTATTTAATAAAGATTCATGGAAAAAATTATGGGCTCTTATGTGAGTAGGTAACGCTAGTTCAGATACCACTGGCCCTCTCTTGTCCAGTATTTCAAAGGGTCCACAAAATCGAGGTGCTAAATTATGACACCTACCAAATCCTAACGGAGTTCATTTTTATTTTACTTTCAAGTAAACATGATTTCCTATTTGATAGTCTTTATCTTTTCTTTTCTTATCCACGTATCTTTTCTGGTGGTCTTGTGTTTCATTAAGGTTTACCTGGACCGTGGTAAACAACTGTTCCAAGTCTTTGAACAAGTCAGGCCCTAAAATGAGCCGATCCAACATGCTATCCCAAGTATCTGGTGTTCTACAGTTCCGTCCATAGAGTACCTCAAAGGGACTCATCTTGGTGGAAGCATGGTATCCATTGTTATACCAAATTCTGCAAGATGCACATAGTCTTCCCACTTGGTGTGGTTGTTCATGACATACATCCTAATCATTTTGACAACAATATAGTTTACCCTTTCTGTTTTCTCGCCTGTCTACGGGTGATAAGGAGAATAAAAATCTCCAAAATTTTCCAGTAAACTTCGTATCTCGATCCGAGATGATTTCCTTGGGTATCCCATGCAATCAAAATATCTCCTTCAAGAAGATATCAGCAATGTGCACTTCCTTGTAGGTCAACCTCACTGGAATAAAGTGTGCTTCTTTTGAAAATTTGTCAAGTACTACAAAGATAGAATCATTTTGTTTCTTAATTTTTGGTAGAACGGTGATAAAATCCATACTAATGACCTCCCACTTCCATTCTAGAATGGGAAATGACTACAACAATCCCAAAGGATGTTGATGCTTAGCTTTGACCAACTAACATTCTTGACATTTGTGATCAACAACGCAATGTAGGCCTTTAACATAGGGAAGAAAAAGTGTCTCTTAATGGCACATAACATCTTTTGATATCTCGGATGCCCCAAGTAGGGCTCTCGATGAAATTTCGTGAGGATGCTGGACCGAATGTCCCCTCCTTCTGTAATGTACAACCTCTCTTTGGACCAAAGTGTTCTTGATTCGTCTACCTTGTACTCTTTCTTTTGTTGAAACAACCTATACTCTTGGAATTTCTAGAGGATTTCTACATAGAAAGTGTCAACTCTATTGGTCTTTCTAATTCTCTCGTACAAATATGTATCAGTTTGAGTTAAAGTTATCTCATATATTATATGAGTTCGTCGGCCATAAGCATCAACAATATTGTTTCATGAATATGATTTAGCTTGAAATGGTACTCGCTAAGCAAGGCCAACCATCTAGATTGCCTCACATTCAGATCCGCTTGATTGAATAAATACTTCAAGCATGTTGTCTATTTTTAGAAGGAATTTCCTTCCCATGATGTACTTCCTCCACATATTCAAGGTGTGGATGATGGTTGCTAACTCAAGATCATGTGTGTGGTAGTTCTTCTCATTCTCTTTTAACATTTCAAATTCATAACAGATCGCATGATCATTCTGCTAGAGGACTCCTCCGAGTCCTTCCTTGCTTGCATCCATGAAAACAACGAAATCCCCATTGGGATCCACAATTCGTAGTATTGGTGTCGTCATCAAAAGTTGCTTAATATTTTGAAAAAATTCCTTGCACCTGGTATTCCATAAGAAATTATTTGCTTTATTTTGCAAAGTGGTCATGGGACAATCTATTCTCGAGAAGTTCTCAATGAACTTTCGATAACATCCGACTAATCCCAAAAAGGACCTAATGTTGTTGACACTAGTAGGGGTAGGATAATATTCTATGGATCTATTCTTTTTCGAGTCCACAACTATTCCTATCTTAGAAATAATGCGACACAGGTACTATATGTGGGGTTTGTAAAAACACATTTACTAAACTTAGCATAAATCTGGTGTTCTCGTAACACTTGTAGTACTGTTTGAAGGTGTTTTTTGTGTTCCTCTTTATTCTTAGAATAAACTAGGATGTCTTCTATAAATACCAAAACAAATTTATCCAGATACTTACTGAACATATTGTTCATAATACACATGAAGTTCATGGGTGCATTCGTCAACCCGAATGACATTACTACAAACTCGTAGTTCCCGCACCTTGTACGAAAGGCGTTTTTGTTAATATCCTCATTGTGAATCCGTACCTGATGGTACCTGAATCGTAGGTTAATCTTTGAAAATATTTTGGCTCCTCCTAACTGATTGAACAAGTCATTGATCCTAGGGATTTTGGGCCCACTATATGCTAGTTAATTAAAATTTAACATGCAAAGTGCTAAACATAAATTATCAACCCGAGGAAGTCTTTTATTTCAAGTTGTCATGCAAGATATATGCAAGAACAATTTCTACCTGACACTGTTATCTATTGGTATGCAATCAAAAGTGTTTGTAAACTAGGTCACAACTTCTTGAATAGAAATCAAAGCTAAAACCTATTCATAAATGCAAACTGTAAATCTAATCACACTTCAAACAAAATCTATTCTTATGATACAATATCTAAATACATAAACCTGGAAGCAATGCTAAGTTGGCAAACGATTTGTCAAGTTGAATTAATGGGGAAAAAACAATGATAAATCTAAAGAAAGCATGAACTAAAAAATTAAAAAAAATATGATCAATCTAACGGATGAAAGCATGAATTAACAAAAGAACAAATATACAAAATAAAACACCTACAATAAAAACTACCATCATCTGCTTAGGGAAGAGGGCCCTTCTTCCACTAAGCAGAGCTGGATCTCTACAATGAAAGTCTACAACTCCAGAATTAAGAAACTGCCAGCATGTATTATCAGAATGAAATGATTACAATAAATCTAGATCAAATAGGATGAATATGAAAAGTTTTAGCGTAGTCGTAGCTGTACATAGGATGAATATGGCATAGTTGTAGCTACAAAAAGAATAAAAAAGGGAAAAAATTTAACGGAGTTGCAGCTGAGCGAAGTAGAAAAATACCGATATTTACGGAGTTGTAGCTGCCTAAAATGGGAAAATAGGCAAAATGTTTACGGTGTTACAGCTGTGTGAAACAGGAAAAAAGAAAGATGTATGGTGTTGCAGCTGCATGAAATGCGGAAAATAAAATATTTACGATGTTGTAGCTACACGAAATAGAAAAAATGAAATATTTACGATGTTGCAGCTGTGTGAAATGGGAAAAATGAAATATTTTTACGGTGTTGCAGTCTCTTGAGCAGAAAAATTTTGAATTCATTTTCTCTGAAATGACAAACTGGGTTTGGCTGAAATTATTTAGACATGTTTATACTAGTCCAATGCACCTACACACCAGAAATCAGAGATACCCACATCACAGATTTTGAGAAAAATTAAAATTGGTTGTAGGTGATTATGGTCATTTTCTCAAAAACCATAGATTGGATTGGGATGACACTTATGAGGATTATTCATCTTGGTATTATGTACTTCTTGTATAAAAATCATGAGAATCCATCTTACCAATTGCAAGATATGCTCATTTCAATTTCTGCACTTTGGTAGATGAACATGAATAAAAATGTTTTGCAGCTGAAATTCCAGAATCAATATTTCACAAAATGCAAACGGAGTTGGGCTGAAATTTTGCAAAAAAGTAATTATTGTTCTAATTCATCTCTACACCAAAAATTAGAGAAACCCACATCACGGATTTCTAGAAAAATGAAAATTGGATATAGGTGATGATGGCTATTTCCTAAAAAATCGTGCATTGGATTGGAATGAAACTTATCAGAGTTTTTCATCCTGATGTTTTTCATTCCATATCCAAGTTTCAATAACATCTATATTACCAATTTAAATATATGATCAAATCAAATTCTGCACTTTTTGTAGATGAACATGAATAAAAATGTGTTGTAGCTACACTTCTTGAACCGATATTTCACAAAATACAAACTAGTTTGGGCTGCAACATTGAGGTATTGTTCATATTACCTTGGTGCATCTACTAAAAAAAATTCAGGAAGACGGAGATCACCTTTTGGGAGATATGCCCACTTCAATTTCTGCCCTGTTTTAAAAGAAAAATGTGTATTCAATCAGGTTGTTGGATAAGACACTATCATCCATTCTGTGATCATCAATGAAAACTAAGGAGAGCTTTTATCTGTCCACTATGATTTTGTTTCTTGAGAATTTCAATAGCTCTAGGTCAGAAAATACATTCATCTCCATAATAGCAGCAATGATTGACAAATAAAACAAGCTACTATAGGAAATTAGCTCATAATATTTGCAAATAAATGGTTTAAGATATGCAACCCATTTCTTAATGCAACCAACAAATTGATTGCACAGAAGTTATAGTAATCAAATCCTTTAATACATCCAATTTGAGAAACCCATTAGCTATGGCAAACCTTATTTCAACCACAATGAATTTTCAACTTTTCTCACTATTGCATGAAGGAAGCAAAAACATAATGTTCCAAAGTGCTTTGAATACCCATTGATCAAGTTTCAAATCAGATCTTGGAAATATAAGATTGTTATAGAAATTTAGCAAAATTTTGAGTTTATCACTAATTTGCATTTTCAGTGAGTGATCTGGCTTACTTGGATTTTCCTGTAGTAGATATTGACCCTTGTAAAACAAAGAACAGTCTTACCTATAGGATGCAACATTCAATATGATTTCACTTCCATTCAAGGTAAATGATCCAACCTGTTTGTGTCTTCCAAAATCTTCATGTTGCTTTGAATTTTGAACATATACTGAAATTTTGTTTTACCTGTTGGTCTAAAAGTTACATTTGCAATTTTCTCTTTCAATGCTAGAACACGCATGTATTTGTGGACTGGGCCTTATCTTCAGTTAATTTCTTGTAAACATATGCACTTTTGCAACACATAAGATATGATCATTAACTTCATCAACTAAATTGTAATCTACCTCAGTCTAGGGATGAAAATTATATTGCGTGTATCATATTAATGCATTGACTGTTCAGTAATGAAAATGGCATAGAGTACAGAATAATCCTTCTCCCCCAAAATGAATGCAAAGCATGTCCTCATGCATCATTTCCTAATAATAGAGTTGGAGCATAATGTATGATGCAATTTGCAGCCATAAAAGATTTGTAGTGCCCACATGCATAAAAATATCCCAAATTTGGATAGAAAAACCTTCAAGCAATAATATGACCATAAAATTATGAAGCAAAATACCATGTTCTAGTGTATGATTGAGTGAAAAGGAAACCATGAGGTCCATGATGATCCATATGTGGGGGATTAGAGTAATCTCAGCTTAATCTTTGTTCATAATAGCTTCTTCTGCTATAGGTTCTTATGGCCAACTTGTCATTTTTTTTCAATTTCCTTAGCATCTGTATTGGTTTCTTTATTTCTTCTCATTGTTGGTTTTTACGTGGCAACAGAGCACCATTTCTTACTGTTGGTTCTTGTGTGGTAGCAACAAGACTTATTTTCTTACTATTGGTTCTTGCATGGCAACATCAAGACTTCCTATTGTTGGTTCTTTTGTGATAACAATAAGGTATCCTTTGATTATTTCCATGCTTGGACAGTTGGGCTGGTGAAATGTTGGGTAGGACCTTGAAGTGGATGTGCATGAATTGGAATGTCGAGGACAAAATGTTGGGTAGTACTTTGAAGTGGATGTTCATGAATTGTAATGGTGAAGTGTTAGAATTGAGTGGGCAAGGAAAAATGGTATATGGAAAACATAAATGGATAATTCTTAGTGGTTCTTCATGACATTTCCCTAAATATTAAATAAATTGAAAACTCATGCTATTTTAGCTCAAGTGTTACCTCCATGGAATCCTTGGTTGACATGAATGGACTGGTGTATGCTAGAGCTATGCAAAATGATCTTCTACTGAGACAGATGTATATGAGAGATGAAATTGAATGAGGTTGAATATGTTCTGAAATGATGTTTTACTGGTTGCTTGTAAGACTAACTACTGAGACAATTGATGAGGAGGAATTCTACCACAAAAGCAGAAATCTCCTTCCCTTATTCTGAAAATCAACTGCTGGAATGAAAATGGAAAGGAGTTGCAAAAATACTGAAACAAATGGTGCTACAAGTCACTATTGATAGCATTAAATCACATAATATTCAACTGCTACAAACTAAGGTACGATTCTTACCATGTGAATGAATGTGTTGAAGTCGAGCATGGAAAGAAATCATTGGATTACCGACCATTAATTTATGCCGTTAACCAATGTGAAGCAACTCATATTTGATGACAGTGAGCTCTAAAGTACCTTAGTGCATCTTGACAGGTACAAATGGATGTGTTGGAGTCGAGTCACCTACAAGATTTGTCAATCAAGAGGCATTGATGAATCACCATGATTAACAACAAGGAAATCTGCCATTAATTCATGCAAATACCAGGGCACTATAAAACTCTAATCTTGATTCCAGACTATGTGTTGGAGTCGATGGGACAAGATCATTGAAAGTTGGACCTTAATGAATTCCACATCATCCAATATGAGTACAAAATAAATGATTGTGAAGAATCATAGTGAAAGATAGAACCAACATGAAACTCAGAAGTGGAAAGTATATGTGAAGTCATGATGTAGTAGTGATGGAAAATAAAATAGTTAAGGTTGACTACATAAGCAGTGGAAAATGGGACTTTGATATGAATGGATTTTTAGGGTTTTGAAATGAGGAGGGTGAATGAATCTACCATAGTGCAATTGTCTTCTTGAAAGGTTTCTTTTTGGAAACAATTGGTAAAGGATTCTTGACATGTAGAAATGGGACTTGAATTATTAAACATTGGTGGTTTTCACATTAATCTATCCATTTTTTTATGTTCTCAATCCATTTGCAAATTGATAAAAAGTCTTCAAGAGTCACTCGTGCATGCATTGACCTTCTTCTTCCAAGGACCTGCAAAGACCTAGCACTTGCCTGCAATAAAACATGAGATGATGGAAGAAAAGATATTATTGATCTCTCTTCACCCAACACTTATGAAAAAAAAAACAAGTAATTACTTATAAAACAAATCCAAAGAAAAATGAACAAAGCAAAATCCATTTTATACCTGCGGGAGAGCAATGTCCATCTAGACTCACCAACAGTATTTTGATCATAGCTTCTTTGTTCCTTGTCCAATTTGAGTGATTAAAAATAAAAATGAATGTAAATTCATAGGTCTATTTCCCTTAGTAACAGGTTTTTAAAATTCTATGTAATGATATTCCAAATCACTCAGTAACAGCCTGCATAACAAGGTGTTTTTTCGAATTCGGGACTAGACCAACAGTCACGGTTTTAGGCTTAATGTTTTCGTTTGATAATGGATTGATGTGATTCAAATTGGAGATGAAAGTAGATTCATATAGGTATCACAATTATAAATAGGTTTTGAATACAATAAGAATTGATGGTTCAAATAAGCCAATGAACAGTCTAGGAAACAGAGTTTGAGGAATGTTGATTTGTGATAGGAAGTCAGTAATTTGGTAATAAAATTTGCATATGATATCAGAATGGAGTGATTCAAATTGAATTGTAAACTAGATTCATAGGGTAATATAGAATTGAAACATGTTTGAAATATATTTCCAATAAGGAATTGAAAAATTGACTGTCTCAGCTCTATACCTAAGCTTTCTGCTTGACACCCCATTAGTATTTTGACCATAAATTTTTCGTTTGATGCCCAATATCAAAAATTAGAATTTTTTTGGAAACTAGATTCAAAGGGATACTTGGTATGTAAAAAAATTTTTAAAATAATTCCATTTGGTCTCAAAAAAAGGACTGTCTCGACTATGTTTCTGTAAAAATTTCAAGCTAAAATGTCACAAAAATCCAATAAATTAAATTTGGCCCCCAAAAAGTGACCGAAATAGGCGTGAATGTTTTTAGTGATGTAAATTTAAATATAAAACACACCCATACCAAAATTTCCAAGCATTGAGCACCTAGATAGACTTACATAGTTTGTTGCAGCCGCAGCTGCAACTCTTAAAAAAAGACATAATGTTGAAATAAAGCATGTGTATTTTTATGGATGTGTTATATACAATTAAAAACCAAAAACATGCTATGATGTGCAACACACACATATCTCAAACTCATAAATTTTCACCTATAGTAAAATCTGTTGATGTATATGTAACTTCGGAATGCATTCTTCTATGTATTTTATATATGGTAACCCAATGTTTATTTCGGAATGTTTCTATTATGTATTTGAGTCATGTTGTCCTACCCCGATGTTACGATTGGGAGGATTAATAATGTAAACAAGTCTTATCAAGTCATTAGGTAAGTCCCCCCAGTTTCGGGGCACTTGAGTTATTATACACTAATTAAGGTGTAGGCTCGGGTAAGTAATTGTAATTTGAGCCTACGTGTGAAAGTGCACTTCAAGTGAACGTAAGTATATAAATAGAGAGTGAGAGTCTCTCTATTTATCACTTTTGAAACACATCACTTGCTCTCTCAAGTGTGGTACACTAGTGGAAAAGCAAATATTCTGGGAAGAAGAAGACTACTGCTGTCGGGAGTGCATCTTACTGTTTTGGGGTCTTACATCTTGTGGTGATTCTATCTTTGAGGAAGTTATAGGGTTTTCTCCATTTATGGTTTCCCTGATCAAAACTCTTTGTGTCTCTTGTCTCTTGTGATGTGCTTATGTTATTGCTGTGCTTGTTATTCTCTTAGTGAAAAGATCCTAACATAATGCTAGCTTAAATGTTGAAAAACTAACATGGAGTTAGAGCTAACCTGAGAAGAAGACATTGTGCAAATACAGGAACTAGGTATTCCTATTTTGTGGACCTTTATCCATATATTTTCAGCAAAAGTAAGGTGGAACAACTCTCCTCCTTAGGGCGTATCTTTCTGTCAAAGCAGAATTCGATTCTGAGCATTCTTAGTTTTCGATGCGGAAATTAGGGCTTTCTATAGAAGAGGAATTTTTGAGTGAGACCAGCATAGGATTTTTATCCTCATAAAAACTGAAATTTATAGACCTGTATCAATAATTTTGGTTGGGTAAATCTCCAGGAAAGTCAAACCCTAGTTTGACCCTGAGCTAGGAAAAACCCTAAATACTAAAAGTGCTAAGTTTTGGTACAGTCTCTATATTCCGAGGTTAGCGAAGAATCAGAAGTTGAAAATTGCAGGGGACCAATATAAAATCCTTATTAATCCTGTGTCCAAAAATCAGACTCCGATTCACTGTATTCCAGAAGATATGATCTCTCCAAGTTAGGGTTCCAACCTCTTCTAGAATTCATCCCTAAACAGGACATCTGGGGAGATATACAATATCTTCGGCTACAGAGGTCCAAATGGAATTCCTAAAGATTTTATAGAAAGGGTACAGACTTTAATTTCGGTGGTCCAAATATCAGACTCAGAAGATGAACCAGTAACACATGGCATGCTGTACAACTTCGCTATTCTGAACAGTCCTATAACAGGTCACCTTGGGAAAAGGATCATAAATCGCAAATGGTGAAACCAATTCTAATGAAAGCTATGGTTTTGGATCGGTGACATTCTAGGTTACCTCAGCACGAAATTTCAAACACAGGGGATCATTAATTTCAGAGATATCATAGAAACAGTAATAGGAATTTCTACAGAAGAAATTGGAAATCTAGGGCTTCCTGGTCCGAAAGCTTCCCTCCACTGTTTTCAGAAAAGGAGTACATTGGATAGATCCATTTGAAGAGATTTATCTGTCTATCCAATCAGGTCTGAAAGATTTCAAGTTTTGAAAATTAGGGTTTCTATGGCAAGCCCTAGATTAGTGAGCTCCGGGACCAAGACAGACACTTCAAATCGGTAAGATCTAATCCTTTGCTATTTTTCATTTGAGGTTCTCATTTCAATATGATCTATCGCAACAGCTTGATGATAAGCTTGGTGAAGTTGACAACTTCCAAGCATAGAAGTATTTGATCTCTCTGAAGAAAATGGATTGGACACCTACATGAGTATAGAGGTTCCAGTTTCAGAGGGAGACGAGGCCAAAGAAGACATCATGCTCATGCTGCAGAGGATGATGAACCATCCAGAAAGAGATCTAGATATGAAAGTGAAGATTCTTCAAGTGAGGATGAATATGTTCTGATATTAGCTCTCACAGGTAACATTAATCATGGAAGTGATGATTGACTTATAGATAGTGGGGCTTCCAAACATATGACGGGACTCAAGGAATCCTTTGTAAGACTGTCAGAACATGAATCACCTCACAAGGTGAAACTAGGAGATGACTACCAATATCCAATAAAAGGTAGTGGGGAATCTTCATACAAGCTAGACTTTGGTAAGTCTCTAACAATGAAAGAAGTATTGTTTGTTCCAGGACTCAAGAAGAACCTTCTCTCCATTTCAACATTGATGCAAAAGGAATGAGGGTTGCATTCATAGATGGTCAAGTCATCATGTGGCCAAAAAGGAAAGACTATCAATGATGTGGTAGTGATTGGAGAACAAGAAGGAGGCTTGTACAAATTGAAGGGCCATCTAGAACAAGCCTTGATCCATGACATAGTAGAGCCAAATGAGCTTTGTCATAGAAGGCTTGCACATGTGCATTACAGAGCACTACCTATTTCAAGCAAAGTTGTTGAAGGTATTCCAAAATTTCAAGCTATTTGAAGGGAAGAACAAAAATCAGAATATGACCTAAAGAAACTAGTTGAAGAATGTGAAGATCTAGAATGTAGAGACCATGCAGTCATAAGAGTCTATCAAATCAAGAACAACTTGAAGCAGAAGTGAAGAATGCAGAAGTGGTGATGGCCACCTTGAATGGCCTCCCAGGATCATGGGATTCATTCATGTGAGGAATTGTGCCAGAAGGAAGTGATTACTTTCAGCAGACTTTGGGAAGAATAAGAAGCTTGAATCATAAGAAGAGAAGAGAAGATGGAAGCAATTGAAGATCAAGATCTCTCCATCCAAAGAAGATCCCTCAAGTGATGAGAAATATGTAGATCTCAACTCTTGAAGAACTTATTATCCACCTTAGCATTTGGATAAGAAACGATGCTATCATGAATGAAGAAGACGAAGAAGTTGAAGGCTCAAGAAGGAGTCTACCCATGAAACAAATAGAATAAGTATTCAATTGTCATTTCATGATATTGTTTTGTTATGCATTTGTTTATATTTAGTTAATGTATTATGTATGATAGAATGGTTGCATTAATGACATTATACTACTAATATGCATGTGATGGGCAAGTAGCTCATGGTGCTATACAACTCTCCATTGCTACTTATCTAGAATGAAACCTCTTTGCTGACATATTGGATTAGTGCACAATCGCAATATTGTCCTGGTAGAGATGGAAGGCATCTAGAAAGTTTCAGTGAGATATGGATGAATGTTGTATTGTCTAAAGTAGTTGCATGATCATATATTTATGCATAAGAACTTGCCAGTATAAATATTCCTTATGAAATGTTTCTAACCATACAATTGCATTTGACTTGTAGGAAAGACCGCATATATAATCACTTACAAGCAAATAAGAATGAAGACTTGTTCCGAAGAGCAAGTGACGACATTTCAAAATGAAGAATAATATGATGAGTGCAGTGACATCATTGATGCAGAACCTTCTAGCCACCAAGAAGAAAGGGAAGACCAGTTCAAGAAGAATGATGTCAGGGCGCAGTATCGAGACCTGAAGAGAAGTTCATAGTTCCATCATGCAGTAGATGGAAACATCGTGGGATAGAAAGCAAGATTTGTAGCATGAGGCTTCTCACGAAAGGAAGGCCTAGTCTACGAAGAGACATTTACAGCAAGTAAGAGTTGAAACACATACATGATGAGATTGATGAAGATATTAACCTTTGCTACAAGGTTGAAGATGCAAGTCTATACACTAGATGGTCACATAGAATATTAGTAGCATAGGAAGCTACTTGTCACTCCGGTATAGGATGTTTTCAGTGCATAGAGCATAGAAGACAGAGGGAGTATGATGCTTCACTTTAGAGGGAGTGACTACAGAAGATCTAAGGTTTGACATGGTACGAAAGGATGGATAGATTACGGATGACTCTAGGATTTACCGAGAGTAAAGTGGATTCCAACCTTTGCTTCAAGGTTGAAGGAGAAAGACCAGTGATGCTCCTGTTATGTGTCGATGCACTATTGTTCTAGGCATGGAGGTGTGGCAGAGTACAGATGGGATCTTCCTTGGACAAGGGAAGTATGTAGTAGAGATCCTGAAGAGGTTAGGGATGATTTACTGCAAAGCTATGGACACACCTATGGAATCGAACATGAAGCTATTAAGTGATGCTTCATCAGAGAAGGTTGATGCTACGATGTATCGTCAGATGATTGGGTCATTGATGTACCTGATGAACACGAGACCAGACATTTTCTTTGCTGTGAACACCTTGATCCAGTACATGACATATCTGAGGAGTGTTCACTTGACAGCTGCAAAGCATAATCTGAGGTACCTGAAGGGTACAGTTGATTATGGGCTCAAGTATGATGCGAATCAGAAGATTAACCTAGAGGGTTATGTTGATTCAGATTGGGCAAGTAGTGCCATCGATAGGAAGAGTACTTTAGGATGTTGTTTCAGTATGGGATCAGGTGTGATCTCTTGGTTTAGCAGGAAGCAATCCTGTGTGGCATTGAGTACAGCTGAAGCAGAGTATGTAGCAGCTTGTTCAGCTAGTTGTGAGGTAGTATGGCTACGGAAGGTACTGTCCGATATATTTGATCTCTAGTTGGATGCTACTCGTAAACATTGTGACAACCAGAGTTGCATGAATTTTTTAGAGAATCCAGTGTTCCATGACAGGTCGAAGCATATCGAGATCAAGTATCACTATATCAGAGATATGGTGTAGAGAGGAGCAGTGAAGCTCCTGTATGTTGCGACGGAGGAACAGATAGCTGATGTATTGATGAAGCCATTGGCTAGGCTGAAGTTTGAGTACTTCAGAGAGAGACTTGGTGTTCTCCAGATCGAGGTTCCTTCCAAGAGAAAGTGATGAGACCCATAGCCATTCTGACATGGTGAGAGGATTGGTTCCTTCCATGGTCAGATGTAAGGGTTGAGCCATTCTGTCATGGTGAGAGGATTGGTTCCTTCCATGGTCAGATGTAAGGGTTGAGCCATTCTGTCATGGTGAGAGGATTTGGTTCCTTCCATGTCATATATGAGTGCTGACTGCCATTCTGGGAATGGAGGCACCTGGTCAGTTACTAGGAAAACTCAGTCTAGGACAGAGAGAGCCATTCTGACGAGCAAGTCAGATGTAAGGGCTGATCCATTATATTCATGGATAAAGGATTAAGTTCCTCCCATGTCAGATATGAGTGCTGGCCATTCTGTCGAGTAGGACAGATGTAAGGGCAACTGCCACTCTCCGGGAGAGTGGAGGCACCTGGTTAGTTACCAGGTAGCTTAGTCTGGGACTGGGGGCCATTTTGATGAGGGTGTAGGATTCAGTTCCTACCAGGTCAGATATGAGTGCATGCCCTTCTGATGAGTAGGCCAAATGTAAGTTCAAAAATATTTCTTCATTATGGCGGATGTGGTTCCAGCCTGGGTGAAAAGAACAGAGTTCTATCATCATTGTGGCGGACGTGGTTCTAGCCTAGTTGAAATTCTTCCATCATTGTGCCAGATGTGGTTCTAGCCTGGGTGAAAAGAATAGGGTTCTTTCATCATTGTGGCGGACGTGATTCCAGCCTGGATGGATGTGGTGCCTTTCTGACGAGTAGGTCAGATATAAGTGCAGAGCCATTTCACAGATGGTAGTTGATGTGCCTACCATGCTGGTGAATGTGAGTGTTGGGCCTTTCTGATGTGATTGTAGTTTACTACATGATCAGATGTGAGTGCTGGGCATGCCTTTCTGACGAGTAGGTCAGATATAAGTGCTGGGAAAAGACCTACGTGGTGGCTAGGCCTACAACTAGCATGAAAAAGGGCTGGCTCTGTAGAACTTCCTATGGCGAGATAGTACACACGTGATGATGACCAAAGATGATCCAGATCGAGCTATGATCTAGATCCAGTTATGATGACTCTGAGAGATCCAGATCGAGTGATGATCTAGATCCAGCAGTGGTGATCCAGATCGAGTGATGATCCAGATCCAGTCCAGTGATGATGATCCAGATCGAGAGATGATCCAGATGACTTGAAGATGAAGATGACTTGAAGACGAAGATGACTTGAAGATGAAGATGACTTGAAGACGAAGATGACTTGAAGATGAAGATGATCCAGTTGATACAGAGAAGAAGACCAGTGCTGAAAATCATGTCGAAAGAATACCTTCCTAGTTAAGAGGGAGTGTTGATGTATATGTAACTTTGGAATGCATTCTTCTATGTATTTTATATATGGTAACCTGATGTTTATTCCAGGAGGTTTCTATTATGTATTTGAGTCATGTTGTCATACCTCGATGTTCCGATCGGGAGGATTAATAATGTAAACAAGTCTTATCAAGTCATTAGGTAAGTCCCCCCAGTTTCGGGGCACTTGAGTTATTATACACTAATTAAGGTGTAGGCTCGTGTAAGTAATTGTAAGTTGAGCCTACGTGTGAAAGAGCACTTCAAGTGAACGGAAGAATATAAATAGAGAGTGAGAGTCTCTCTATTTATCACTTGTGAAACACATCACTTGATCTCTCAAGTGTGGTGCACTAGTGGAGAAGGAAATATTCTGGGAAGAAGAAGACTACTACTGTTGGGAGTGCATCTTACTATTTTGGGGTCTTACATCTTGTGGTGATTCTATCTTTGAGGAAGTTGCGGCGTTTTCTCCATTTATGGTTTCCCCGATCAAAACTCTTTGTGTCTCTTGTCTCTTGTGATGTGCTTATGTTATTGCTGTGCTTGTTATTCTCTCAGTGAAAAGATCCTAACATAATGCGAGCTTAAATGTTGAAGGGTGATGCCATGAAGATGGGTAACACTTTTTGGCCAAATTTGGCGATGAAAACCTGATTTTTTACTCATGTGCTAGATAGAAGCCCTCAAAACGCATATATGCCATGTGAATTTTGACTTGCAGTAAAAAAACAAATTATAGAATATTAGGTTGGCTTCATGGTAATATTTTTTTAAAAATATTCCAATGTCATTTAATGTGTGAATTTTTGCATTTAATGAACTGTGTGACCTTAAAAATTTGAAGAAGCTAATAAGTGGCTC